>CP092882.1:59778598-59860810 GCA_030710605.1 Cordylochernes scorpioides
CTGCGGCATCATTAGTGTGTTGTTTTTTGGCCAAAAAGTCGCGCACAAGCAACGATGTGTGAGCAGGGGCGTTATCGTGGTGCAAAAGCCAATTTTTGTTCTTCCACAAATCCGGGCGTTTCTGGTGGATTGCTTCGCGCAAATTGCGCATAACCTGTAGGTAATATTCCGTTCTACCTTGTGGCAAGAACTCATGATGCACCACGCCCCTGCAATCGAAGAAAACTGTCAGCAAAACTTTCACATTCGACCCAACTTGGCGCGCTTTTTTCGGTCTTGGTTCGTGCGGCAGCTTCCAATGAGATGATTGAGCTTTGGTTTCCACGTCATAACCATACACCCACGCTTCGTCACCAGTTATGACCCTCTGGAGCAAATTTGGGTCGTCGCGGAAAGAGTCCAACATCTCATTAGCAATGTTCATGCGATGCTGTTTTTGGTCGCAATTGAGCAATTTTGGTACGAATTTCGCGGCGACCCGTCTCATGCCCAAATCATTGATAAAAATCGATTGGCCCGAGCCAATCGATATGTTTAGGTCCTCAGCAACTTCTCTAACGGTGATTCGACGATTGGCCAATATCATTTTCTCCACTTCATTAATATTTTCGTCTGTTGTTGAAGTGCTCGGGCGTCCGGCCACGCTCTTCGTCGTTCACATCTTCTCAGCCTTCTGAGAACATTTTGTACCACCGATAAACGTTGCTTCGGTCTAAGGTAGCTTCTCCGTATACTACAGTCAACATTCGGAATGCATCCGCGCACTTAATTTCGTTTTTCACACAGAATTTGTAACAGGTTCTTTGATCTATTTTTTTTAATAGGTAAAAATCGAAGACGATCCAAAACACCTGCAAGCAAAGCAGCTGTCAAAAATTAAGTGAACATTCAAAATGGCCGAGATTGTCGGCATAAGTGAGAGACATGAGTACCAACATAAAGCCACAAAAAGATCGAAATTCAATCATACGTAACCAGCGAAAATTCAAAAGTCGCGATACTTTTTGAACACACCTCGTATATATATTATATATAAAGAAAAGATGAATGAGATTTCTGTTGTATTTTGGAATTATATTGAGGATTATGCTATGGTGATGCATGTCGTGGGAATAATAAAATAATTTTGATCAAATATTTCTTTATTTGAGCTGAGGAATATATAAAAGAACATAATTTGATAAAATTAATGCCTGGCTTAAGGCGAGTAGAATAAGGAAAACTAAAGATTATTTACATATTGTACAAAAGTTTTGAACCGGCCAACGGGAAACAACAACAATAGGTATTTATAGGGAAAGCGTGACCTCTGGCGGTCGATTTAACAGAGTATTTGAATCGATGAAATATATTTGAAAAACATATTTTTATATAACATATATATATTACAAATTAAAACACCAAATTTTGAATGTTTCTTTTCACAAATAAATCAAACTTCTACTCTCCTTACTGCGATGAAAAAATATTGGGAGGGTTTGGTTCATCAGTGGTGAATCCTCCCAGCGGTTTCGCCTATTTAATCTACCAGACCGCTTCTTTAGAATTTTAATACTGTTTGGATAATTCTGCTTATATATGTAATACTGAAGGGTGTAATCTTAGAAATGGTATTTAAGCAATGTATGGACATAAGCTTTTAGGACAGTAGAAGTACGTATAAATATTTGCATCGAGCAATGCTCTTCCGCAAACAATAAGGACAAGGCCAGTTAGGCATAACTTAACACAAAGCAATAACGCGCTATTTATATAATTAAATTTACTGGAAATGTGTTTCTTTTCAATAATTATATCAAATATTATCTCTACAGACCTTTGTCCTTGCAATAGAAAAACTCATTACAAAACCAAAATACCCCAACACATATGCAACCTGAACATTAACAGATAATTAACAGCAACAATTTCAAGAATCAGAACAGGACATTTTAAAGGAATGAAGATAAACCCAGACATAACTAGATCATACAGGAACTGTACTGTGAACTGTAACTGTAACTGTACTGTAACTGTGAACTGTCACAGCACCCAACTCACTCCGGACCATATATACAGTTACCCGGCCATCCTTGCAGACCTCTATATGGCAGACATCAATCCAGAAGAGGACATCCATACGGACAAGACACCTCAGTTGGCCGGTATTGTGATCAGGTTGCATGGACCGATCTAATCTGCTCCATAGACAAGACACCACCACCATATCTACAGACCTTACTGCAATGATAAAGTTTATTGATGAGAGGGTTTTGCTCATCAGTGGTGAATATACCAAACCAATCCAATACAATAGTAGAGCGGTGTGGAGATTAATTTGGCGAAACTGCTGAGAGAGTTCAACACTGATGAGCCAGTTTCTCTCATTCAATAACTTAGATCAATTCAGTAAGCTCTGTAGTGATAATATTTGAAGTAGTTTTTGAAAATAAACACTTAGACAGTAAATTTAATTAAGCTTAAAAAAGCTATTCGCTAACGCTTAAAGAAGTGTTGTTTGCAAATAAAAGACAGTGAACGAGTAGTGAGATAATATTTTACTTTTTTTAAACGTAGAAGATAAAAACAAGAAATATTCTAGTGTAAAGTAAGAATTCCATTTCCAAGCTAGCCGTTTGTCTAGTCTCAGCACACGCCCCCGTGGAGATAAGCAGGGGCTCTCGAGAGGTGAAGTACAATTTAAAGATATCAGTGATATTTTATTACATATAAAAACATTTATTAGAAGTATTGACAATTAAATTAATTTATAAATCAAAAACATTCATAAGTTGATATAAAAGCGGTTGTCTTTTTTCTCCTTGACCAATTTTCTTTGGATAATTGTGTAAAATAATTGTATAAGTTTGTATATAGCCAATTTGTTATGATGTAAAGAAATGTATTGACGCAAATATCCCTGAGTTTGGTATATCGCGTTATAGGATATTAATCCTACTACCTCGCTGTGAAGGACATCTAATTACAGAGCTAAAGTGTCTTTTAGGGAGAGGTGTCCTTTTACTGGAGAGTTATTAAATAGTAAAAATGGTAATTTTGACAATGAAAACTGTCTTTTGTAGAGAGGTGTCCTCTTACCGGAGAGTTTGGTATATCGCGTTATAGGATATTAATCCTACTACCTCGCTGTGAAGGACATCTAATTACAGAGCTAAAGTGTCTTTTAGGGAGAGGTGTCCTTTTACTGGAGAGTTATTAAATAGTAAAAATGGTAATTTTGACAATGAAAACTGTCTTTTGTAGAGAGGTGTCCTCTTACCGGAGAGTTTGGTATATCGCGTTATAGGATATTAATCCTACTACCTCGCTGTGAAGGACATCTAATTACAGAGCTAAAGTGTCTTTTAGGGAGAGGTGTCCTTTTACTGGAGAGTTATTAAATAGTAAAAATGGTAATTTTGACAATGAAAACTGTCTTTTGTAGAGAGGTGTCCTCTTACCGGAGAGTTTGGTATATCGCGTTATAGGATATTAATCCTACTACCTCGCTGTGAAGGACATCTAATTACAGAGCTGAAGTGTCTTTTAGGGAGAGGTGTCCTTTTACTGGAGAGTTATTAAATAGTAAAAATTGTAATTTTGACAATGAAAACTATCCTTTGTGGAGAGGTGTTCGCTGGCGGGGTTTTTCACTAAAGGGAGATTCTACTGTATATAAAAAATGCACAAAAGAAATGAAGAGATGAAAAGAAAATATGTAATTAAACCTAATTTACATATAAGCAGTATGCAAAATGGGATAGATTTATATTAAGATAATTATATAATTATATCCTCAAACGAAAAACCAGTCTCTATAAATCTAAATCAATTTATAGATAGATATTTATCTATAATAGATATCTATAAATTCCCCCCAAGAGACTATATATATATATCGAGGGATATATATAGGTGAGAGAGAAAGTAAAGATTACTGATCCCTAATTGACGCCATTGTCCAAATATTTCTACCGTCTGATATTAATTGCATTCTCGCTTTTATCTTTCGGCGTTCTGTCATAAAGGGAAATATTCGATCCTACAATACACCAGATTATTGATTGATCAACTATACATTTGTGTTTGTGGATAATATTTTGATGCTTCATTCTTGTTTGAAGTGAAATATTGATATATTCTTTGAAGTTTTAGATCTCCCAAATATAATTCTATCAGCCGAATGACCCGGGCAAAGCCCAGGCTTTATCCGAAAGCATTTTTCTCGAGTGTTATTACGTCATTTTGATATTTTAAACTTGTAACTATAATAAAGTTAGGGCTTCGAAGAAAAGCCTTTTGATATGAGATATTTATCGACATAAAAAATACGATAGATATATTTTAATGCCTAATTTATTAAAATAAAAGATGAATATAATTATCCAATGGGATCAGTCTGCACAATTCTTACACTCATGGACAAAACTTAAAGAAGTTGTACCTTTCAGCATGTATGTCGGAATTGAAACAATAACTCTGAAAGATACACTCATGGACAAAACTTAAGAAAGTTGTACCTTTTAGCATGTATATCGGGATTCAGATAATAACTCTGAAAGATGCACTCATGGACAAAACTAAAGGAAGTTGTACCTTTCAGCATGTATATCGGGATTGAGACAATAACTCTGAAAGATAGTTGATACACAGTGACCTTTATTAAAAACCTAAGATAACCAAGTGTGTACAAAATTGTTTCTGTCTCCTTCAAAAAATAAAAGAGACGACGACATTAGACTTTCAACTTCCTTAAGTTTTGTTAAAGAGAGTACATATTTAAACAGATATCACAAGTAACACTAAGAAATACATACAATAATCATATAGCTATCATGGATGTAAGACGTCTGTGCAGGGGCTTCCAAAACATTTATTTAAATTTGACGGTTATTTCTTTAAAACAAATTACAGCAGAAAGCTTTTGGCATCTCTCCTCGACATAGCTTTTAGAACGAGCCAGATATTGGTTAAAAGGATATGACATCTATATCAAAATCAGGTTTTATAGTGGGACATAATGATTATTGACATCTAGGAGCTTCAAAAACATTGACAAGTTTTCAAATATTCACATAAACATTTTTAATGGTCTTTTTTTTTGCTTATTTTTCACACCGAAATGATTCATTAGCTATTCTTTGTAAAAAAAAGGTAATTTTTTCAACAAATCATTAACAATCTTTTAATTTATCTAGGTAATATCAAAAACAATTTGGGAAGACAATTATTTTTTTTACCTAGATTTTAAAGTGTATGTATTATTAAAAAAAAACTTGATGAAATATTTTTTAAAATGCCTTTACTATTTTTGGTGTTTATATCAATATAAAGCATAAAAAGGTAATTCCAAGCCTCTTTTTTAAAGGCTAAAAGACTCAAACACCTCCATTGTTGGTGTAAATAGCTTCAATCCTTCTTTTTAATCCTCACAAAAAATGAAGAAGAAATTTCAGAGTTAAAATCAGGTTGGAATTACAGAGGGATTTACTAACTACTTCAGGATAGAGCGACTTTATAATCAAGATGGCTGACTTACAGGAACTGATTAATTTTCTTTTTCTTGGAGAGAGAAAGAGATTGAGATTGAAACTGATTTATTACAACGTTTATATAAGACTAGCCGAATGACCCGGGCAACGCCCGTGTTTTACCCGATTGAATGTTTTGATTCAAATACTATTTGTTACAATTATAAATTGTGGTCATGTGGCCTAGTGGTCATGGCATCCCTTGACACTTTTTTTAATTTATCCATTCTGACCAAAATCTATCCGTGAACTTCACACAGTGAACTTCACACAGACAGAATAAGGCAATTATATAAGTAGATTATATAAGGTTATTAAATACAGATAAAATATAAATACGAATAAAAAGGA
This sequence comes from Cordylochernes scorpioides, assembly GCA_030710605.1. Lineage (NCBI taxonomy): Eukaryota > Metazoa > Arthropoda > Arachnida > Pseudoscorpiones > Chernetidae > Cordylochernes > Cordylochernes scorpioides. Next base: position 59,784,460 of record CP092882.1, read on the forward strand.
TTATAAAATGATAAATATACGAATAAAGAATATAAATAAAAAATATTTCGATAAATATACATATATATAAAAATATATACAAGTCGTCATTGGTGGTGCCCACCGCGGGAAAGACTCCGCCACCGATGGACTGCGAGAGTTCTTTCCCATAGAGTGGGCAGGTCGATGAAGTACCTGGTGTTATCCAACTCAAGACCAAGATGGTACATGTAGATGGTAACCTTCGATACACTTGTGATCTTGATAGCCTCGGGATGGAGGCCGACGCCGAAGAGATACTGTGTCTAGAAGGAGGGGATCATATTTCGCCGCAACTCTTTTTATTAACGCGATTAAAGAAAGCTTTCGGGCAAGCCCTTCTTCAGCTAACTATAGTGTACAAACAAGGCAAACGGGAGAGAGATTATATATCGTTTTTAAAGAGGAATCTATGTAAATATAGTACAAAAATATCTTAAAGAAATTTACATAATTGAATAAATATAAAGAATCAACTATCGTATTTACATAGATTCCTCTTTAAAAAAAGATAAATAATCTCTCTCTCGTTTGTACACTATAGTTAGCTGAAGAAGGACTTTCCCGAAAGCTTCCTTTAATCGCGTTAATAAAAAGAGTTGCGGCGATATATGATCCCCTCTTTCTAAATTGTCGAAATCCGCAATCCGTTTACCATGAATACTGTGTCTGTATATGTAGAAGTGACGTAAGCAAGTTCCCGAATGCCACCTATGGGCCCGGGACTGGAATAGTCCCATTGGTGCGGGCTTATAGCCAATAAAGTCGGCCCTCTACAGAATGTTAAGTACGACATTTCGATGGCCGTCGTTAAACTGACTCACTACATGTAGACCTGACTCCATTCTAACTTATCTTTGTTTTATGACTGGTTGGGAGAAATCTCGTTGCCATTTCCCCTCTCAACTCCTCGATTGATATTCATTTACTGTTTGGGAGTTTATTTTAAAAGAGGACATTGTCTTTGATTTATTTTCTTACCGTATTTCTGGCCATTCATTGTCACCTTTCTTAAGAGATTCTCTGAAATATAAAGATTAAAATTTTTTGAAAATAGAGAAATCCATAAATAAATCATATTATGCATATATTTGATCAAAATATCTTTATTATACCAACATTTAAGTTAGCTGAACGCCAACCTTTATCAAGGTATTATAGCATATTGATGCATCTTATCCCAGTACAATATCACATTTGTACTATTATTTCACATTGTGTCGCGGTCTCACGCAATTCTGGCCTTAACTACCCGTTTCGTGATTTTTCGGGATGCCTTTAATGACCAGTTCTTTGGTCGTTAAGATACAGTTTGCACCACACTGACGAGAGCCAACGGCCTGAAACATATACGTGGTTAGCTTTTCTTGATTAATCAAGAATGGGTATTTGGCCAATTCTGGAATTATTAAAAATCAATGAATTGTTGATATATATTCCGATAGATGGCGCAAGTCATCAGTAACTTTCAGTTGCACGATAAGGAGATACATTTTTCTCAACAATATTATAAGTTGGTGTAAATTGATAGAATTCTGAATGCCGATAAATTCCAATTCAAAATAAAATATAAAGATAAAACTGAAACAGTAAAAATCGCAGGATATTATTGCTTTGAAGTGGCCAGAGGAAAAAGATAGCTAAATGTAAAAGGATGATTCGCCAAAACGTTGAGAAAAAAAAAGCGAAAGAAAGGGTCCTGTGTCTTTAGAGATGTAAGCATTTTTGATAATATGTGTGTAAATAAACTTAATTTTTTGTATAAATATTGCTCTAAAATGTAAATTTCACTCTCTGTTTAAAACTATAAATAATTTGTATATATATATAAAAACTATGTAAATAAAATAGTTTAAATATTCATACGCAATTATTCACATAGGATATAGTGTATGTTTTGTAATAAATAAATTTTAAAAAATTGTTTTTCTAGTTTTTTTTTCAATTATAGAGATAGATATATTATACACATTTGATTATCTTTTTTTAAATATTATTGTACAAATATAGAAGGAAAGTATCCACAAAAATAAACACGATAATGTAAATCAATATAAAAATGAATATTTTAAGTCATCGATGTGTAGAGATAATAGAATTTAAGAGATAAATTCTCTATATAAATAAATTAGTTTAAAAGGATCCATATATTTGCCTCAAAACTACCTATAAAATTATGTGCATATTTTAAGAAGAATAGCTCACATCGTTTGGTTGCGACCACAATTTCCCACTTGACGCTTGAATAAATTTATTAAAACTTTATTTTGTTATAAAATAAATATGTATAAACAAACTTTTTACTACCACCCTCTTTCCTCTATGAAATAAATAAAATTTGAATAATTTAAAATCCTTCGTGTGAAAATGAATTTAAATTTATATGGTTAAATCTTTATTGAAAACGAAATAAATTATAAATTTAAAAATGTTTTAAAGTGTTGATAATTTTGTCATTTTTCATTAAATTGTATATGAATTTAATTTAAAATTTTATCTAAAATGAGAGAGAGATTTATTTGAAATATAATTTTATAAATATTAATTTGAAAAAAGTCTAGATGTTGTGACTATTTTTATTCTAAAATATTTTTAAAACGTATACTATATTTTGTTGATTTATTATTTAGATTTTCATATTAAATATTATATATATCTAAATAATTTTAGTGCTTTATTAAAATATTTTAATATATTATAAATAGGTATATTTTGGAGCATATAATAAATAAAAAAGCTATGTTGGCGAAATATACTTCAAATATACTAATAGGCCTATATTTATAATCATATGTATTATATACAAGGTAAATAAAAAAGTAACTGAACTTTAAAAAATATATATATATGATGAAATCCTGTCGACTATAAATGTGATGTGGTCTGGTAGCCTTTTGTAGAATCCTGTCGACTTAAAATGTGGTGAAGTATCCAGTCGACTATAAATGGGATGAGATCCTGTTGACTCTTGCTATACTGTGTTGACCGAGAGGAACAGTCAGGATAAAGAGTTTTCCAGTACCTCTCTGCACCTTGGAAGACCTTTTACAGTTCTCACAAAGTACAGGCAGTCGTGGTCGAGGCAGAGTGGAAAGCTTGGGCATGTCCATACACAAAAAAAACGAAGACACAGTTGCACCAAGAAAGTTCCGTGAACAGATAAAAGTTGAGCTAGGAGAGAAAGATGGAGAGATAGAAGATTTCTTACTGGTCTACATGATGGATGAGATGGACCTGGGGTACCACCGACGAGGGCTCACGCAGATGGTGAAGTGACTGTATTTTTAGGTTAAAACGGGGGCTTTATATACCTTTTCGAAGAAAGGGAGTTTTGCATTTCACCAGATGTGAAGAGTGTGGATCGTCTGGTGACATTCTAAACTGGCGCCGTTCTGACAGCTTCCAATCTATCTTTAGATGTTGTTTGTAACTTCTATCTATCTCGAATTTAGACGTTTTTGACTTCTATCTCTTTAGCTCAACTCTTAATCTATTACAGAGTTTTATTTATTTATCCTCAGTTTGTACAAAGTACATTACATATGATGATGTAATGACACATGTCAATCATGCCTATAATCATTTACAGGTGTGTTTCTATTATACAACATGAAAATCTTGTTATAAGTTATATACAATATGGGGTTGTTGGTTAAATTACCATATATATTTAATTAAAAAGGCATGTATTTCCAGGCATATATCTTTTTAATTAAAGATCTATTTATGGATCGCTCTATTTAAAAAAATATATATGTTATATTGATATATTATTTTGTTTAAAATTAGAATTTCATAGATTCAAATACTCTGATAAATCGACCGCCAGAAGTCACTCTTCCCCTATAAAAACCCATTGTTGTTGTTTCCCGATGGCCGGTTCAAAACCTTTGTACATTATTTAAATAAGTATTTCATTTTTTATTCTTACGCCTTAAGTCACGCAGTACTTTTATCAAACCATGTTTTTAATATATTCCTTTAGTTCAATTAAAGAAATCTCTGATCAAAATTATTTTTAGTATTATACTTTCAAGATTTTTGCCACGACAGTATTACCAATACCATTTAGTACTAAAAAGAACCAATAAATAACTCCATAGCATAATCCTCAAGATTATCAAAATACAACAGAAAATCTCTTTTTTTTAATTTATGGTGTGACGGTGTTTTGACCCACCGCCAATTTTTAACGGCCATTCAACCACCATCAACTCTGCCGGCGGCGATGGTGACGCCAAGTCGGCGCGCATGCGCGGCGGCGGTGGTGACGTGGCAAGCACGCGCGGGGACATTCGAAATCGACGGCCATCAGAGGCAGACATTCATTCTCATCCATCCATTTAAATCAAACATTTTTCAACTTCTTTTTACTAGATAATTAATTTATAACATTTTATTAATATTTATATTTTATCCTAAATAAATTAAAATACCACAAATGAATAATTGAATCATTTTTAAAAATCAAAAGAACCACCACAGTTTTGGCGCAGCCGGCAAGGATATTCAATTATTCAAGCATCAAAAAGATTTTATTCATTTTAATATTATATTTATTTCAGTCTCAATTGTGAACATAATTTGGATTTTAATAATTTTTAAGCAAAAAATTGAATACTGAAAAAAAAAAAAAAATCTAATATCATTATGTCCAAAGAAAATATTTTAAAATTGCAAAAATACAGCGGGGATCAGAAGGATATTCGTGTCCAGAGCTGGGTAAAACTTTTTGAATTACATGTTACAGATGAAGATAAAGGAAAGTTGTTCTTTTACTATCTAGAAGGAAGAGCCTTAGAATGGTATGCTGATGAAATTGCAGGAACAAATATTAAGCAATGGGAAACCATCAAACAAAAATTGATTACAAGATTTGGATCATCAACAGCAACACCATTAATTGATGCACAACGAAGGTATCTACGTCGCGATGAATCTGTCAATGACTACTTTCAGTCCAAAATCCGGCTTCTAAAACAAACTTCCTTATCCAAAGTTGAACAGATCCAGATGTTGACGGAAGGATTACCAGCACAATGGAAGATAAGCTTAGCCCCAATACATTTCGAAGATATAGAGACTTGGGTAAGTGCAACCTTAAAATTAGAGGCTGCATTTGGCTCCATACAGAAGAACTCCAAACCAGCCTTTAGCGATAATAAATTTAAAGATCCTACCTCTTACATCGCTTCACCTCCGAAGCCACCATACCCATGCAGATTTTGCAAGAGGCGAAATTTAAATAATTTTCATTGGCATAATGAATGCCCATATAGACCCAAAACATTCCCTAAAGAAAGTGCAGCAAACGAACAACCCTCAAATTTGTATGCTACTTCCGACCCTTCATCTTCAAACTCAACTGATTTACCAACAGTTAATTTATTTAAACTAATAGAGCGGCCAATCTTCAAGTTCATCAACATCAACACATTAGTCAACTCCACCCCCATACAAGCATTCATTGATACAGGTTCAACCATCAGTATAATGTCCTATTCCCAATTCAAAAATTTGAACCTACAAATGGAACCATCATCATCCATTTACATCAATCAGGCTAATTCCAGAACAAGAAGCTTTGGTCGCGTTAAAGTCAACCTCACCATCAGTCACATCACCCATCAGATAGATTTTCACATCCTCAGAAACTTCATGTACCCCCTCCTACTAGGTCTTGACGTGGGAACTCTGTTCAATCTTCATGTCGACATCAAGAATGGTGTTGTGACTACTAAAGGACCATCTTTGTATAATTGTAAATTTCAGGCGAATCATTTGAGACCAGAAACAAATCAAACCCTTGACAAGATATTACAAGAACATACACAAAGAAAGATGACTGAAATCTTACTAGAAACTGGATCATATCAAGAAAATAAGAAATGTCAACCAGCATCTGAGGAATTTTCAAATCTGGAGAATGTTGAGGCTACTTCTCTATTCAATGAAGATTCTTTGCCATCTACAGGCAACTCAACACATATTAACGCACTTTCCAGGAATCCAGTGTGCACATTCATAACCGAAGATAAGATGAAGATTGCTCAACAACAGGCAGACTTGCGATTTGTAAAGAACCCTCAAATTAAAAGTGGCATTGTCACTATACGAATTCGAGGCCATTCCAAAGCAGTTGTACCTGATTCCCTACGGGCAAAATGTCTTCACCACTTTCACGATGGCTTTGGACATCCTGGAAAAAACAAAACATTGAAGCTGATTTCGACATTTTACTGGTGGCCACAAATGCTCAGGACCATAAAAGAGTATGTTTCCTCATGTAAAGTTTGTCAGCTCAGCAAACAGTCAAACCAACCGACAATCGGCCATTACCAAATACCGGACAGCGACCTCCAACCATTTGACCTCATTGGACTCGATACAATTGTTTTGGGAAATGAAGCCAAGAACACCAGACATAAGTATATCCAGGTCATCATAGATCACCATAGTCGTTACATTTGGACATCCAAGACACCGAAGGACGAGTGTACCGGGCTCATGCTTCTCAACTTCGATCTTTCAAGGACAGGGAGTCCTTGGGAGCCGGAGGGTGTGACGGTGTTTTGACCCGCCGCCAATTTTGAACGGCCTTGCACCATCATTTGCACCATCAACTCTGCCGGCGGTGGTGGTGACGCCAAGTCGGCGCGCATGCGCGGCGGTGGCGGTGACGTGGCAAGCACGCGCGGGGACATTCGAAATCGACGGCCATCAGAGGCAGACATTCATTCTCATCCATCCATTTAAATCAAACATTTTTCAACTTCTTTTTACTAGATAATTAATTTATAACATTTTATTAATATTTATATTTTATCCTAAATAAATTAAAATACCACAAATGAATAATTGAATCATTTTTAAAAATCAAAAGAACCACCACAATATAATATATATATAATGGGTATATCATTTTTTTCATCAAGTATTCCAAAATAGGATTCTCCACTATCTACACATAAAAGAAATTACATGGGGAAAGATCTGGGGAATAAGGAGGATGTGTTGAACGGTCACAATGTGATTAGCTAAATAATCTATAACCAAGGTGGCTTTATGGGTAGAAGCGTTGTCATGAAGCAACTTCCATTGTTGTGACTGTGAAAGAGCTGGTTCCTTTTCCTTTGTATTGAATCTCTAAGACGCACAAGTATTTTTTGTATGTTTTTTTTATTGATAATAGTTCCCTCTAGAATAAACACATAATGTAAAACTCTTTGGTAGTAAAAAAAAACAATAAGCATCACTTTTTCCCTTTGATCGATCAAGACGAACTTTTTTCTTCCGAAGAGAACTCGGAATGTGCCATTGTTTCTTTGTGGATCAAAAAGATAGCACCAAGTTTCATCTCCAGTTATTATTGTTTTTTCCCTTAATCTCTTCTATTAATTGCACTTACAATTAATTCACTGCAAATTTCTAATCTGTTTTGTATTTTTTTTTTGTACGGTTAGACGTCGAAGAACAAAGTAACCACAAAGTTTTATTATCTTTAAATGTTTATTGACAATTATTTGTCAGCTTCCATATGAAATTCTAACTATTTACGATATAATTTTAATAGTTACCGTTCTATCAGCATAAATACAATCACTAACCTGCTGGATGTTGTGATCCGTTGTCCAAGTTGAGGGACATCCAGACCTTGGATCATCCACAATACTCTGACTTCCATCTTTAAATCTATTGTACCAGAAATTTTTATTTGAGTTTATAAATTTTGTCATCTTAAAGCGTTCCTTCAACAAAATATCAATGTATCCACAGTAAAATATTTATTTGATTTAAAACAATATATTCCATGTTAGCTCTTTGTTCAAAAGCTGACATTACAAAATTCTACGTGAGCGATAAACAAAGAACCTTTATTTTCTAACAATGAGATTTAGGCATGCGCTGTTACCAGTGTTGACAGTCTAATTTGTTTTTTAATATTTATTATAAATTTAATTAATATTTGTGATTATAACTCTTGATAATTATAAGGGTTCGGTTACTTTCCTCTCAAATTTGAAATTTTTCTCATCATTTTTTCATTCTTGAGACCAACTAAAAACCATTTTTGTTCTTTCCATTTTTTTCAGATCCATATTTGAAATGCACGATATATTCTGCCGTTTCCAATGACCTACTCTATGATCTTTACAACGTTATATTCCAAAGAAAATTCTTCACCAGCTTTCTCTTCAGTTCTTCTAAATATATCGAGGATATACATCCGTGGGAATAGGTTTCTTTATCAGTTTTTATTAACTCAAGCTTTCGGTCTTATTAGCCCTTCGACGGAAGTACCATAATAACTTCAATCTTTACCAAGCCCATTTTCTTCATTTTTGCCTCCCTAGTATTCCTAATAAATATTAACAATAATTCTAATTAATTTTAAAGACACAAAATATTTGAATTTATATATATACGCTCTATATATCCTCACATATAAACACATAGGACACAACAAATTGACATTAAAAAAATAAAGATTATGTATAGCGAAGGAAATTATTTTGAGGGATAACTAGTGAAATCCAAGATGGAGAACAACTGCTGTGATAGAGATGCATGGAGACATCTATGGCTCTTTATCGGACACGACAACAACAACAAGACATTTCAAAAAGACATCTTAAAATCGAATAAATATTTCAAAATATTTTTTTTTCAATTTTTGACTATATATTTAGACGAAGCTCATATTATATATAAAAATATTTTATCTGTTCAATTTAAGAATTTTGAAAAACTTATTTTAGATTATCATAAAAATAGAGGCTGCCTGGCAAACATTAATAATTCTTAAAATTAAATATACTTCGGCCAATAAATCTTTTTATTACTTCGACGTTTCGACAAAAATATTTTGATTTCGTAAGGAGCGAACAAAAGAATTTTGTCGAAACGTCGAGATAATAAAAATATTTATACTGTCCGAAGTCTATTTAATTTCAATATTTAAACTCTGTCTTTGCCGGTCCCAAGCCCGGATGAAAAAGGAGGAGGGGGAGCAGTAACAAGTTCGCTAAAAAACCTGGACTCAGCTGGCCCGGCTGATAGTACCCTGTAAGGGCTCCTAATCCAGGGATACAGGATGAGCAGCATTTAAAACTCCATGTTAGGAGTTGCTGCACATGGCGTTTTTTCCTCATGTCAGAGGTAGCCATTTTTTTAGAGCTAAATCGGCCTGCCACTGAGTAGTGCTCCCAGTCTTGATGACAAAGGCAGCTGCATTCTACTTCACCCAGTGTGGAGATAAGAAAGAAGTAGAGAAGAAGAACTATTTTGGTTTATTATCATTATTTAACTTACATATGTGTAAATCGACTGACCTAATGAAATTTCATCTAATGATTATATCCATTATGCATTAAGAATATTATATACCAAGGTGGCTTAATCAAAATTTTAATGCATATTTAATTAAATCCCTATTCAACTTTTGAATAATTCCCTATTGTTATGTAAATTAGTAATTTTTCAATCATATTTCTATTAAATAAATTCCCCTTTATTAAAATGTTATAATAACCGTATTTTAATATTATAATATTCATTTTAATTCGATCTCTCTCCATGTTTTTGAATTATAAAAATAGAATTCTGAAATAAAATATATTTTATTCAAAAAATATTAAATATATAAAATATATATTCTATTTGTATTTTTACTGTAAATATTTATATTTTGGTTTTAAAACTTGGGAAGCGAAGGAATACAAAAGGTAAATTTATATAAAAACAACAAATGCTTTATTATAAATTTAAATATCTTAGAGAAATGTGGATTTTAGGTGAATAATAAATAAAATATGAAATATTTGTATTAAGTCAGATATCAACCGAACACAGCCTTCTTGATACCGCAGCCATCTTCTGCCAATGTTAATTCGCAATAAGTGGGACTCAACATTTACAATAAAGACGATTATTTCACATGGATATGATCTAAACAATAACAACAACAATGGCCTTTAATTAAGAAATCTAGCCTTATATAGATTCGACACGCGGATGTCAAGAAAAAGAAAATACAAGCAATGGCTAGAGAGTGTCACTATACAAAATAGGTAATCAACTATACAGTCCTGATATCATGAAATCTTGAGCCAACTTGAGACAATCGGCAAAAGATGTACCATGCAATGGTTACAAGCCCATGTTGGAATAGAGGGTAATGAACAGGCTGATGGCCTAGCGAAGGAAGGACGAAAAAAGGCACTGGAAACCTATTCAATAACATTGAAAGACGAAAATACAATAGCAAAACTCATTACAAAAACCAAAATAACAAAATATTTTCTCACAATGAGTTTCTTTTTATTACAAAACACTAACTTTCAAGCGCTAATCGCTCTTCAACGGGCTTAATAAAACATCGACTATATCCTACAAGAAATATTTTTCACAATTTCATAATGAATAAAAACCAAAATACCCTAGCCCATATGCAACCTCAACATAACAACAATAATTTTAAGAATCAGAACATTACATTTTAAAGGAATGAAGATAAACCCAGACATGACTAGATCCTACAGGAACTGTAATAACTGCCACAACACCCAACTCACTCCGGACCATATATACAGTTGCCTGGCCATCCTTGCAGCCCTCTATATGGCAGACATCGATCCAGAAGAGGACATCCATACGGACAAGGCACCTCAGTTGGCCGGTATTGTGGTCATGGTGCATGGACCGATCTGATCTGTTCCATGGACAAGACACCACCACCTTTGTTGGCTGGTATTGTGATCAGGGTACATGGACCGATCTGATCTGTTCCATGGACAAGACACCACCACCTTTGTTGGCTGGTATTGTGATCAGGGTACATGGACCGATCTGATCTGCTCCATGGACAAGACACCACCACCTTTGTTGGCTGGTATTGTGATCAGGGTACATGGACCGATCTGATCTGTTCCATGGACAAGACACCACCACCTCAGTTGGCTGGTATTGTGATCAGGGTGCATGTACCGATCTGATCTGTTCCATGGACAAGACAACCACCACCTCAGTTGGCTGGTATTGTGATCATGGTGCATGGACCGATCTGATCTGTTCCATGGACAAGACACCACCACCTCAGTTGGCTGGTATTGTGATCAGGGTGCACGGATCGATCTGATCTGTTCCATGGACAAGACACCACCACCTCAGTTGGCTGGTATTGTGATCATGGTGCATGGACCGATCTGATCTGTTCCATGGACAAGACACCACCACCTCAGTTGGCCGGTATTGTGATCATGGTGCATGGACCGATCTGATCTGTTCCATGGACAAGACACCACCACCTCAGCTGGCTGGTATTGTGATCATGGTGCATGGACCGATCTGATCTGCTCCATGGACAAGACACCACCACCTCAGTTGGCCGGTATTGTGATCATGGTGCATGGACCGATCTAATCTGTTCCATGGACAAGACACCACCACCTCAGTTGGCCCGTATTGTGATCATGGTGCATGGACCGATATGATCTGTTCCATGGACAAGACACACCATCACCACAGTCCTGATATATATTGTGACACATTTGTTATAATATAATGCCTATATGTCGGCATCAGTTAATTAGTGTGATACTCTTTTTAAAAATTTGATAAGTCTGAAAGCTTGAAAGATAAAAATCTGTACAAGAATATTTCCCTGGATGCAATATTGATTATATAAAATAACGCACAATTTTATTGTTTTCTAGCCTAATTTCAAATTAAAAACGATATTCTTCCCTGATGAACTATAAAACTGGTAGAACATATAGAGAATCCTCTCATAGGCCTATGGATCAGAAAAGTTTGTAAATATTTGATTAGCTTTACTTTTTCAATTGATATAAGAATATACTGTCAATTTTACCTTTCTTTTGGGATAGCTAAATGTATATTTATATATGAAAAAACAATAGAAATAATAAAAAATAAAAAGGTCAGGTGTTGATATTAAAAATAATGGAAGCATATCCTGACCAGGAGCACATGTGCTTTTCAGAAGGCAGAGCGCCATCTGGTGTAACAGAAATCAACTATTCATTGATTTAACCTGTTCCCTGATATTTGGCCAACCCAATTTCTTGATAAATCAAGAAAAGCCATCCACGAACGCGTTTCGCGCTGTTGGCACTCGTCAGCGTGGAGTAGTCTTTTTGGTCGCATTGATACAGCCTACTCCACGCTGACGAGCGCCAACAGCGCGAAACGCGTTAGTGGATGGCTTTTCTTGATTTATCAAGAAATTGGGTTGACCAAATATCAAGGAACAGGTTAAATCAATGAATAGTTGATTTCTGTTACACCAGATGGCGCACTGCCGTCTGAAAAGCACATGTGCTCCTGGTCAGGATATGCCTTTTTTTATTTTTAATATTTATATATATATATGTATTATCATATCTCTCTTCAAGAGAGACTATAGAAAAAACACATTTCATTCACTCATATTAGCTTGTACTTAATTATTAGAAAATTATAATCATTATTCTGTCTTTGCTCATTTCTAGGAACTTCTCACTTCGCTAATCCTTTTCTACCCAGGATATGACGCGTAACTGTTGGATAACTGAATGCTACGACAGCTAGCGCCACACTGGACCTATCATCATCACAACTGTTTGTTTACCTTCTTCTCTATATTACAATAACTGTTCGCTACCATAACTTTGTCTTTCTTGCTAAATGGATAATAAAGATTATTATCATATAATCCTCAACGTCCTCATGCCTTCCTACAAGCTGTAAGTACCTAAATCTTACAACAATTAGATTATGAGACTGAGTATTGCATGAAATTCAACTAACGAGTTAAGACAAAGAAAAAAGGCTTAGCAAAAATGGCGTCACTCCCGAGCCACGATGTAACCCTAGATAAGCTCGACGGCTATAACTACTCACTATGGTCTTTCAAAATCGAAATGCTTTTGCAAAAGGAAGATCTTTGGGAAGTTGTCACCGAAAATATTCCAGATGAACCTAAAATCGAATGGAAAAAGAAAGACTCAAAAGCTAGAGCTATCATTAATCTAAGCATCGCCGACTCACAAATAGTGCATGTCAAAAACCTACTAACAGCCAAAGCTACCTGGGACACTCTTAAAAATATCTATGAAAGAAAAACACTCTCAGGAAAAATTTATTTGCTAAGGAAACTATACAGCTTAAAACTCGAAGAAGACAAAGACATGCAGCAGCACATCACTACCATGATGGAACTAGTTGACAAACTGCGAACCATTGGCGAAACACTAAAGGACTCTCACATCACGGCTATACTGCTTTGCTCGCTTCCAAAGAGCTACTCCAATCTCATCACGATGTTGGAATCAAGACCTGATGACGAGCTAACGCTTGAATTTACCAAGAACAAACTTCTTGATGAACACACACGCAGAGTAGAAAGCTCGAAAGACGAAAGCACCGCATCAAAAGCCTTAAAAAGCCTCCACGGAGCTTCAAGCCAAAGAAGAGAAAAAGAGAAGAAATTCTGTTCTTTCTGCCACAAACCAAACCACTCCAAAGAAGAATGTTGGCACTATCAAAAGCGAAACAACAGCAACAAAGAGTACAAATATGAAAACTTCAGAAGAGGAAACGTACCAAAGTACACAAATCAGTCGAGTGTCACCCAAGAACAATCAACAAATCAGAGAACAACAAAAGGACCTAACCCAAAAGCTCTCAATTGCACTCAACGAGAAGCAAGTGTACACAACTGGTTCGTCGACTCTGGAGCCACATCTCATATGGCGTACGACGAAAGCTTCTTCACTGAACTTAACAGAGAACAAACACAAAATGTTGTGGTTGCTAATGGCAATAAGCTGCAGGTCAAAGGGATAGGACAAGGAGAAATCAAAGTCATCACACCCCAAGGAAAGACTGACACCTTACTTCTCACAAAAGTTCTCTACATCCCGGAACTAACAGACAACCTTCTGTCAGTGAGTGCGGCCACCTCCAACGGATGTAAAGTGACGTTCAACAGAGATTGGTGTACCATCGAAAGAGACAACACAGTCCTCGCGAACGGTATACTTGACAATGGAATGTACCGACTCCACCTGGATGACAACCCCCAAACTCGCACATTCAAAGCAAATGTTGCAAAACAAAACCACTGCAAGAACAAAAATTGCCTCATGCTCTGGCACGACAGACTAGGACACAGAAATATAGAATCAATTAAGAAGATTCGAAATGAGAACCTAGCAAGAGGACTAAGTCTAAATAACTGTTCGCACAGCACAGACTGCGTTCAGTGCATTCAAGGAAAACTCACCGAAACCCCATTTCCAAAGAAGACAGAGTACAGAGCAACTGAAACGCTTCAACTTGTCCACAGTGATATCTGCGGTCCATTACCAACTAACTCTCTCAGCGGTAAGAGATACTTCATCACCTTCACTGATGACTACAGCAGATACACGAAGACCTACCTCCTGAAAGGAAAAGACGAAGCCTATGAAAAAATAAAAGACTACGTCATCTCAGCACACACGGAATTTGGAAAAAATATCCAAACCATACGGACAGACAACGGTCGTGAGTACGTAAACCGACAAGTCGAAGATTTCCTGAACCAAAGCGGAATCAAACATCAGCTAACAGTCCCCTACTCACCAGCCCAGAACGGAGTAGCAGAACGGAAAAATCGATCACTAATGGAGATGACAAGATGCATGCTGTTTGACTCAGGACTCCCACAATCTCTATGGGCGGAAGCGGTTACCACAGCTAATTACCTACACAACCGAATACCCTCGAAAGCTACAGACAAGACTCCTTTTGAACTATGGACCAACAGGAAGCCCAGTCTGAAGCATCTAAAAAGATTCGGATGTAAAGCCTTCGCCTATATTCCCAAGATAAAAAGAAACAAGTTGGATAGCAAAGTTATCGAAGGGATCTTTCTTGGATACGATGATCGAAGCAAAGGATACAGAATCCTGCACGATACAGACAACATCACAATCAGCAGATCCGTAAAATTTATAGAAAAAGAAAATGGGTTTCACCACGCTTCCACAAAAACAACTTCACCACAAGTACTAAGTACAGATCTAACTTCCTCCAATCATGTTGGTAATGCAGAGGAAAGTCAGGAACCAGGAACACAACCCGAAAACCTTGAGGACTCAGAAACCGAGGATTACCTTCAACCCGGTACAAGCACAGGAACACAAGTGGTCACACAAAGAAGAACCACGAGACCAACCAAGGGAATACCTCCCATAAGAAATGACTACATGCTGTACAAAACTGAAGCTCAAGACATTCAGACACCCATTGTGAAGCATTCTACAATTAGAGCCTTCCTAGCCGCATCAGTCTACAAAGGGATGCAAGTGATCCACCTCGATGTCAAGACAGCGTTCCTACACGGCGACCTAGATAAAGAACTCTACATGGAACTCCCAGAAGGACTCCATACAAAACAAACAAACAAAGTCTGCAAACTAAAGAAGGCAATTTACGGTCTAAAACAAGCTGGAAGATCTTGGAACACAAAAATTGCAAGCACTCTAATTAAAAGTAACTTCAAACAGAGCATTGTAGACCCATGCCTATTCACCAAGAATGAAGAAAACCATTCCATCTACTTGATTCTATATGTGGATGACATGCTCCTCGCAAGCGATTCCGAGATAATCATCCAAAACACTGTAAAAACTCTCGAAAAAGAATTCGAAATAAAGAACCTTGGAGACCCCACTCAATTCATTGGTATAGAAATCTCCAGGAACAGAGAAGGTGAACTCCTTCTGAGCCAAAAGAATAAAATCCAAGAATTAGTTGAAAGGTACAACCTCCAAGAAGCGAAACCTACTTTCACTCCCATGGAAAGCGGATACCCCAGTATATCTGATGAAAAACTTCTACCAAACAACGTCCAATACCAACAACTGATAGGCTCACTATTGTACCTAAGCGTAGTATCCAGACCAGATATCGCAGCTCCAGTCTGCATACTTAGCAGCAGAAACCAGAATCCTAGAAATTGTGACTGGAATGCAGCAAAAAGAATCGTAAGATATCTAAAAACTACTAAAGAACTCGAGCTACGCATATCTAACCAAAAACCTCCCACACTGGAAGCATACAGTGATGCCACATGGGCAAGCGACAACACCGACAGAAAATCACTAAGCGGAAACTTGTTCCTACTGGGTTCAAACCCCATCTCATGGATGACTGGGAAACAAGGTTGCGTATCTCTCTCATCCACCGAAGCGGAACTAATCTCCGCAGCTGAAGCCTCACAAGAACTGTTATGGCTTCTCGACTTGCTAAAGGATCTCGAACTGGAACAGAAAGCTCCAATCTACTTCCACCAAGACAATCAATCATGTCTCAAGATATGTTCATCCGAAAAAGTGTCTTCTAGAACCAAGCACATCGCAACCAAGATCCATCACCTGAAGGATCTTCAGAAGAAGACAGTGATAAAAATGGTCTACTGCCCAACTGGCGACATGAAGGCGGACATTCTGACCAAGCCGCTACCAAGGCCGACATTTGAGAAGTTACGCTACAACCTCGTGATGTCTCCACATTCATGCCGGGGATTTGTTGGATAACTGAATGCTACGACAGCTAGCGCCACACTGGACCTATCATCATCACAACTGTTTGTTTACCTTCTTCTCTATATTACAATAACTGTTCGCTACCATAACTTTGTCTTTCTTGCTAAATGGATAATAAAGATTATTATCATATAATCCTCAACGTCCTCATGCCTTCCTACAAGCTGTAAGTACCTAAATCTTACAACAGTAACAGCCTATAAGCTCCGCTGGAGTTTTTTTTTTTATCTCTATTAATTTATCCAAAAATATATTAAATAAATATTGGAAACAGCTTCTAATATTTCCAATTTTCTAACACAAATATTCATAGTTAAAACTTATCTTAATGATAAAATAGAAATATTTAATACAATATAATGCGGCTTATGATTGTAAAACGACATTTGAAAATTATTCCGCATGTGTTTCTATTGAACGAAAAATCGAAATTTATTTTAAGGAGAAATAACGATTATTTCTAACCTTAGAGATGAAGTATGAAAGGATGAATTGTGAAGAGTAAATGAAATAATGGATAGTAACCCATAGTATTTCGCTTTCCGGGCAGATGCCATGTCCACTGCAAATGAATAATGCAAAATATGCATATATATTTGTTGAAACCTAATTAGTTTTAATATGTAATTTAGAATTTTCGATTTTTCATCACCATTAAATTTGCTTATTAACATTGTATAGAATGTTTTTTTTCCTTGAAAATTTTGCAATTTTATTGAAAGTGTTTAAAGTTAAAACTATCGATGGGAAAAAACTGTTAAATACAATTACAAAAGATAATGAGATTTTGTTGAAATGAATAGTTATTTCTAATAGGTTTTTAAAATTGAATATTTATATTTTCTTATTATAAAATATTTTAGCATTAATATATAAATATATTTTATATAGTTTCCAAATTAATATATTGTTTCATTTTTAAAGTATATACATAAATGGTGAAAAACTTAACTTTAACTTTTAATAAATTCATTAAAACAATGTTAACCATTAAAACAATCAATAATGAATATTTTATTTAATATATATATAATATAAAATATTTAAGGTAAATTATAATATTTAAGAAGACTTTTAATTGATAATTCCCATCTCATTAACTTTAATATATAATGCATGGTTTCATTACTTATGTAACAATGTATTTGCTAGTTCGTCTGAAATGTTTTAGAAAGTTCATTATCTTAAGTAGGTACAAGAGTTACATAACAATTAATTTTTAAAATAGCATGTATATTTTCTATATATTGTTATCTTTTACGATATTTTTATTTTAAATCATCATCAAGAGATTAATTGAAGAAATACAGTTAAACCTGTCTATAGCGCCTCCTCTAAATAGGGCCTCCCTCTCTATAGCGTCCGATTTTAAATATGTAGTACGATGCGATTTACATTAAAGGTGACCTGTCCATTACACCCCCTCTCTTTAGCATCCTTTTTTGGTGAGTCCCAAGAGGGAGCGCTATAGACAGGTTTAACTGTATATTATTTTTAATATTCTCTCTCACCATCTCTCTTGTCATAAAAATATATTATGATAATTTCAGTCTATTTTGGCCTGATTCAACTGAATAAACCTTTTAATTCAACTCATCTACTTTTTGTTGTGTGTTGTTGTGTTTTGTTGTGTGTTGTTTTTGTTCGAATCCTATTTCTATAAATAAAGTTTCTATATATTTATCTATCATTATCAGTCTATTTGGGCCTAATTCAACTGAATAAACCTTTTAATTCAACTCATCTACTTTTTGTTGTGTGTTGTTGTGTTGTGTTTTGTTGTGTGTTGTTTTTGTTTGAATCCTATTTCTATAAATAAAGTTTCCATAGCTTTATTTATCATATCAGTCTATTTGGGCCTAATTTATATATATTTAGGCCTAATTATAATATGAAATGTAAAAATTGAATTGAAAAAAATAAATAAAAATAGTAAAATGTAGTATGTTTTATAATACACACACAGGTGTGTGAGAGATAAGAAGGAATAAATATTATAATAATAAATAAAAATTATAATAATAAATCAGTTAAGAAAAAAGGAAAAAGTAAATTGATTAATTTTAATTATTAGTTTGAACAAAACATAAGGAAAGAAAAAATAGGAAGAAAAAAACGAAAATTTTGAGAAAAATTATTTTTTTATTCTTTTAACAGATCCAGGTAAGCCCTTTTCATATGAACTTATTTATAATTGCTGTTTTTGCTTAAATTTTAAAGAAACTATTTTTGGTCAATGATTCATTCTAAATCAAATCTTCATGCATTTTTCTTGAATCTATTACGATAGGCTTAGCCATTTTGTATACCTATAAAATGAAAGGAATTAAAAGCACGAATGTTTCTTTTATACATAATACAAACTTCTACTGCCCTTACTGCGAAGAAACCCATTGAAAACCATTTCTGAGATTCCATCCTTTAGTGCTGCTTATATAAGCAAAATCGTCCAATACAGTATTAGAGCTCTGAGAAGCGGTCTGGTGGATTAAATTGGCGAAACCGCTGGGAGGGTTAACCACTAATGAGCCAAGCCCTCCCAATATATTTTTTCATCGCAGTAAGGACAGTAGAAGTTTGTATTATGTATAAAAGAAACATTCTTGCTTTTAAATCCTTTCATTTTATATGTATAGATGGCGCGTTATTGCTTTGTGTTAATTTTGTATACCGCTCATAATATACCATCATGTATTTTTCTTGTATTTATACCTCAATTAAAATGACAACAGTGCCGATGTATTCCTACATCCCTTTATATTCTTAAGCCAAACCACGTAAATTATACTTTTGTTTAATATTTTTTAAATTCACAAACTGACCTTCAAATAATTCTACATTTGAATATAGCAATCATAAATATTAATATCAATTTCATATATTGTGGTATATCAGTTGGTAATTGTTTGGTGTTTATATTTTGATAATTAAGAATATGATTTGTTTAAATTGATTATTAGACTTTATACTGATATTTTTACATCAACACGTTGTTTACATTATACATCTTATTATTATTGTTTATAATAATGATATATATTTATTCATAGATTAATAAGATAGTAAGATTAATAGTATAGTAAGATAGTAAGATAATAAGATTAATAAGACTCGTATATTTAGTTCCAAACAGTGTTTTGTTTCTTTATAAATCAGGATGCAGAGATGAACAATTATTTATATTTATTTTAAGAGAGGGAACTTCCTAACTTATGGCTTATTTATCATTTATTTATTTACAGCCTAACTCGAGCTGTTTCTATATCTCAAACATAAACAAATATGATGATAATTACTCTTTCATTTAAATTCTCTAAATATTTACAATTACATCACATCTCCCCTCATAGAGATTAGCTCTAGTCATCTCCAAAATGTCTAGGCGGACGAACTATTCTTCCTGAGCGAGTCCTATAAAGTGCTTCTTTAGGAGATGTTGATGAATCGGTCACATCCGTAGGAGCACCTGAAGTGTGTCTGTTGGCCTCTGGGTAATTTATATATGGCTCTTCGTCTGGCTCGAAGTGTGGAGACCCTGGAGACCTCTGACCAGTAGGAAGTAGATGGAAGCGATTTCTTCTAACTCTCCCTCTCGGTGTATCAACCATATATGATCTAGGAGTATCTGCCTTGGAAATGATGACTCCGGAAGTTTTAAGGTCCGTCAGCCAAACTCGATCATTTACATCCAATGGAGGCAGTTCTCGTACTCCTTTTGCTCGATCAAAGTAGTATTTTTGTTTTTCCCTTTGAATAGCTTCTTGATTTTTCAAATTCTTTAGATTGGGTGGTTGGTGTTGTTTCGTTGGCGTTGGAATGGTGGTGCGAATCCGCCGTCCCATGCTAAGTTCTGCTGGGCTGAAGCCATTTGCAAGTGGTGTAGCTCGATATGCCAGCAAAGCCAGATAGGGATCTTTTGACTTGCCAATTCTTTCTTTAACAATTTTTACAAAAGATTCTATGAAGCCGTTACTCTGCGGGTATCTTGGACTGGAGGTGACATGAGTAAATCCGTAATCTTGGGCAAATTCTTTAAATAGTGATCCGAACTGGGGGCCATTGTCACTCCGAACTTCCAAAAGAATTCCGTGCCTTGCAAAGATGGACTTACAGTGGACTATTACAGAAGCTGATGTCTTGTCCTCTAATCTTGCAATTTCTGGGTATCTTGAATAATAGTCAGTTA
The DNA here is from genome assembly GCA_030710605.1 of Cordylochernes scorpioides. Lineage (NCBI taxonomy): Eukaryota > Metazoa > Arthropoda > Arachnida > Pseudoscorpiones > Chernetidae > Cordylochernes > Cordylochernes scorpioides. The sequence continues at coordinate 59,805,259 of CP092882.1, forward strand.
TTAACAAATAGTTTTGGCCCTTTAGTGTAAAGATGTCAACCCCAACTTTCTCCCAAGGACAACTTGGAAGCTCTGAGGGTAATAGTGGCTGATGTCGATTTGTTCTTTCCTCAATACACATAGGACACGTTCGGACCATCTCCTCAATTTCGCTTGTGATCCGGGGCCACCAGACGGATCCTTTGGCCCTTTCGCGACATTTCACTAACCCAAGGTGTCCTTCATGGATTCTTTGGAGCAACCCTTTCCTGATATTCTCTGGGATAACGTATCTTGACCCTTTCAGGAGAATACCATTCTCAACGGAGAAGTCATCCTTTGCTGGCCAATATTGACTTTCGGACATGGAGACATTTGTTCTCTCCGGCCATCCTTCCTGGGTGTATTTAATAATATTTTGTATAACCTGGTCTTTGCCTTGACTTTCTTTGATTTCCTTTACTCGGACATCAGATATGGGCATAAATGAGACAATCTGTTGAACGTAGGCACATAACTCCTCCTCCAATTCCTGAGTCCCGACTTTCATCCTAGGTGATCTAGATAGCGCATCCGCCACTATCAAGTTCTTTCCTGGCGTATGTACGATCTTATACGAATATCTCATAATCCGTAGTCTCAATCTCTGAATCCTAGGTGTGAGATCATCGATGTTTTTGGAAGTAAAGATCGGTACTAGTGGTTTGTGGTCGGTTTCAAGAGTGATCACCAGGCCTTGGATGTATTGCTTGAATTTCTCACAAGCCCAGGTGATAGCCAGCGCCTCTTTCTCGATTTGAGCATAACGCTTTTCTGTTTCAGATAGCGTTCTAGAAGCATATGCGATGACTTGTCTCAGTCCATCTTTGGTTTGCCATACTACTGCGCCTAGCCCAAAAGATGAAGCATCGGCTGATACTGTGATAGGCAAAGAAGGATCATACAAGGCTAGCCCTTGCGCAGAAGTAAGACTTTTGTTTATTTGGTCAAATGCCCGATCTTGATCATCTTCCCAAATCCATTCTTCTTTTTTTGACAGTAACCTGTTCAATGGATGCGATATCTCCGCTAAGTTGAGGACAAATCTAGCTGAAAAATTTACCATTCCTAAAATTTGTTTTAGTTCCTTGACAGATCTCGGTTTGGGAAATTCCAGTATAGCTCGTTTTCTTTTGGGGTCTACTTGAATTCCGTTAGGATCAATTTGATGACCTAAAAACTTAATAGTTGTAACTGCAAATTTGCATTTATCCTTGTTCAAGGTAAGTCCCGATTTAGAAAGTCTTGTTAATACTGTTTCGAGTCTTTTATCATGTTCTTCTTGGCATGAACCATAAAACAATATATCATCCATATGGCATAGAGTTCCTTCCAGTCCTTCCAATATTTGACCCATTCTTTTCTGAAAAATTTCCGGAGCGGAAGAGATACCGAAAGGTAACCTCTTAAACCGAAATCTCCCAAATGGAGTGATAAATGTGGTAAGTGCTGACGACTCTGAAGACAGTGGTATTTGCCAGAATCCACTATTGGCATCCAACTTTGTGAATAATTTAGCTCCTTTCAACTGGGCTAGCGTATGTTCTACCACCGGGATCGGGTGTATTTCCCTTAGAATATTTTGATTGAGTATCGAGAGATCGACACATATTCTTAATTTTCCCGAAGGTTTTGCAACGGGAACCATGGGCGAACACCATTCAGAAGAACCCTCAACTTTTTCAATTACGCCATTTGATGTCATTCTCTCCAGTTCCATTTGAAGTTCTTTCATTAGAGGTATAGGTACTCTTCTTGGTGTATATATTGAATAAGGTTTTGCCCCTTCTTTCAACTTTATTTCGTACGGAATATCTATTTTTCTCAGTCCAGTAAATAACTTAGGAAATTTGAGCATTGGGTCTAGCTTGGTAGGAGCATGATCTTCGACAATATTTATCCTCCTAACGAGACCTAGGATCTCGCTAGCCCTACACTTAGTAAAGGTCGGGCAACCCCTTTAACGATGTAGATGCTCTCTTCGCACTTCTGCCTTTTTGATTCCAAAAAAGCCTGGAACATTCCATTTACCTCTATCTTCTTGGAAACAGAAAAAGATTCTTATCGGCCTTCTCCGTCTTAAGGTATCCAAAATGTTGTAAGTAAATCTCTTCTGGCATAACCGAAACCTCTGCTCCTGTATCGATTTTAAATTTTATTGGCTGGTCATTCACCTTTATCACTTCACACCACTTATCTTCCGCATTCTCCTGCTTTCCCACTATTCCAATGAATGCATTATTTTGGGAGCTTGATACTTCTTGTATGGTTTTAGTGTGACAAACCTTGGCAAAATGACCTTTCTTTCTGCACTTGTTGCAAATAGCATCCTTAGCAGGACATTGTTCTTTCGAATGTCCTTGGTAATATCCACATCGGAAACATTTACGTTTCTCATTAGAAGACCATCCTTGATGATTCTTTGGAAAATTAGAATTGTACGTTTTTGTACCTTTCATTCTTGTTTTCTGAAAAATTGTGCCATTTCTCCCTCCTTTCTTGTCTACCGCATCCACGTTCCGATTTTCAGTGTCTTGTCTAATTTCTTTTTGTTGATTTTTCACACTTTCTGATTGGCGCACTATCTGGATTGCCTTCTCCAAGGTTAGTTCCGATTCCAACTGTAATTTCTCAGAAAGATTAAAGTTTTTCACTCCAACTACTAACCGATCCCTGATCATCTCTTCTTTTAAGATACCATAGTTGCAATTCTCTGCCAGGACGTAGAGATTGGTTATAAATTCCTCTACAGGCTCACTCTCCCCTTGACTTCTTCTATTAAATTTTGCTCTTTCATATATAACGTTTCTTTTTCCTATAAAATAGTTTTGGAATTTGGACACTACAAGTTTATAGTCATTATTTTGTGCTTCACTTAAATTATATAAAATCAAAATTTCTTCTGCCTTATCGCCCATAATGTAAACCAGAGCATTTACTTGCTCATTCTCACTTTTCTCTGAAAGTCCTGAAGCGATTCTATATCTTTGAAATCTTTTGAACCATATCGGCCATTCATTAGGTTTACCAAAATTAAACCCTTCTGGAGCAGCAATTTGCATATAATTGGCCATTTTTTCTTTAAAAAAAAATTTACTTATATTTCAACTTTATAATTTTAATAATTGCTTTTACGCTTTCTTTTCCACGCGGTTAGGCTTAGCTTAGTACGTTATAAAATTTACTTACAGCTTTAGGCTTCTTTTCCTTTTACCGCTGCCACCATGTTTTGTTTCTTTATAAATCAGGATGCAGAGATGAACAATTATTTATATTTATTTTAAGAGAGGGAACTTCCTAACTTGTGGCTTATTTATCATTTATTTATTTACAGCCTAACTCGAGCTGTTTCTATATCTCAAACATAAACAAACATGATGATAATTACTCTTTCATTTAAATTCTCTGAATATTTACAATTACATCACAAACAGTAATATCGGTTTTTGTAAATATTATAAAATTTGATTGAAATAAATTGAACGAATATTTTTGTTTTTTTTTTTGTTTTTTGAAGAGATAATAATAAATATAAAAAGAATTTGAATAAAATACATTGAACTTTAGATTTTTAAAGTTTTACATTTATATATATTTTAAAGATGATGAAATACAATTAATTTATTTCATAAAATTCGTTTGCACTCAAATTACAAAGTCTCAATGCTATATTGAATAATATATATTACATGAGTCAACCTACTTTAAATTACGGAGTTATACTAAAAAAGAATATATCAATAAAAAATATTCAATTTTCATACCAAAATTTAATTATTTAACTTCAATTTTTTTTTTCAAATTCACAGAATTATTTGAAATTATTATAGTATAGTCAATTTATACATTAAATGGCAATTTTAAAAAGTCGATATTAAAATTTTAAATATCTTTGTTAAACAACCATAAATAATTTGATAATATATTCAAATATATTATCTATAAAGTATTTTTAAATGCTAATATTTTAACATCATATGTCGTTTAAAATTTTAAAATGTTATGATGACTGTCAAACCATCATATATTGTCAAGTAATTTCTATATTTTAACTTTTACCCAATTTATGTTATAATTTGAATACATATATTCTCACTCTTTTATGTACTCTATTTAATGTTGGAAAAAAAGAAGAAGAATAAATCAATGATCTTAAAATACTTTTAGACTGACAACACTGTAATATAAAACCGAGAACAAAGGAGTGTAGGTTTTGTTTACAAAATTAGTAATTGTAATGTACATTGTTAAATGTTCTTTTCTCTTCCTTTTGAAAATAATAAATTTAAAATACTTTCTTAAAAGGTAAAATCGCCTAATTCTTTAAAACTATTTCAGCTGTAAGTAAACTTGTTATTTGTTGTTTCATAATCTGAACCATAAAAGATTCCAACATTTAAATGTATTTACGTATTTTGTAATCTGAATGTAAAAACTATATTTATATTCTATTAAATATTATATTCCACTTCTATCATATAAAGTGTATAATCAAGATGAATTAGGGCGACGTCTGTTATTGTAAATTTGAACTATTTATAACTCATATGAATTTTTCAAATAAAGCAATTTTTCTATTATCCTTATCTGTAATGAAAAAAATATTGGAAGGGCATGACTTTATCAGTTATGAATTCTCACATTAAACTGGCTAAACCGTTGGGCAGGCTTATTGCAGATGGATCTGTAGTCGTGCTCTCTCTCTCTCTCTTGATTTGTAATATTTTAAAAGTGTTTAAAAACTATATTTTTATTAAATAATGAATATGCAAAATAATAATACTTCACAATGTTTTATTTTAAAATAAATAATAATTTGTATTTTTTTGATAACTCTGTGACCTGAAAATATAGAAGTTCTATATACATATATAGTTTATTCTATATACATATATGTATATATATATATAGTTAGTTCGTTTGCTGGGGTAGATGTAAATATTAGCCACCATTTTAATTTGTCAGTTTGTATTTAAATAAAAAATAATTAATTTGATTTAAAAAGGCTAAGGATATTTCTTCAAAACATCTACCACAGATCCTCCCATTATTTATATTTTTACAGTAACGGCAGTGATATAATTGGTTTATTTAAAAGAATTATACGCGTCATGAATAATTCAAATTTCTAATAACAGTGAATAATGTTTAAAATCCTAAACAGACCTAGAATATAATCACGTATTTTATAAAAATAAAAAATAAGAGCAATAAATACATTTTAATATTTATAATAAATTTGAAACAGACATTATATTTTATAAATAAATATAAAGCATATATTGGATCTAATATTTTTAATCAACCAATATTTCTAGGGGCAAGACGCCTCTCTTTATCAAGGTTTTTCTTTGATTTAAACTAAATCACGTGGGTATGTGATCCACTCATGCTATACAAGATCAAAGTAAGAAACTATCTGATGAAAATTTCACGGTATATAAAATATATGTACAATGGTTATATTAATAATAATAATTTAAAGAGTATATAATTAAATAAACATTTGATTAGATAAATGAAGAGAGTGATAAATATTATAGAAATAAAAATGAGTAAGGATCATGATTAAATATGTTGTGTTGATAAATATGAATAAAAATATATTTATTTTATTTATTTATTTATTGTTACAAAAGCACGAAGTCCAAAGGACTATTGTGCTGTGCTAGTATTATTTATATATATATGATTAATTATTTACACGATGGATTAGTATTGTTTTGTAAATTATTGTACAAATAGTTCTAAACTTAACAAAGTTCTCATAAGATAGAGTATATACACAAAGAGAATTTGGTAATGTTTCAAAGTATCTACATACAATTTGATTAGTCAGAGGGCAAGTTAAAAGAAGATGCTCTGGTGATTCAACATCTAAGCGGCATTCACATGTTGGATCATTGATAGCATTCAGTTTGAATAGGAAACTTAAGAAGGGTCCTTTGCCAGTTAAGAATAAAGTAGTGAATTTATCAGAAGAAATGAAATTTGGGACAGCAATTGGAAAAAAATTCTTGAACAGTTCATTAGATTGAGAAAGATAAAACTTAAATTTTAGATCCAGATATAGTTTGTTTAATTCTTTTTGAAGGGGTTTTTTGAGTGTTCGATCTGTGAGAGAATTTGTCATATTATACTTTGTTTGTAATAATTCAAGATAATCGGACAGTAAAGGGGTTTTCGCTAGTATATGTGTGATGTAAGAAGATGAAGTCCTATAAGCATGAATGCATCTAATAAGAATTTGATATTGTATAGAATTCAACTTGGATCTTTTTGCTGCAGTGATAAAAGGAAACCAAATATTTGATGCATAGCTTATTGTAGAGCGTATCATAGCTTTATATAAGATCAATCTACGCCGAGTATCAATGCCCCAAGTACGTGCACATAATGAGAATAATATATTCTTAAGTTTCGTAGCTTTCATAATTATATTGTCAACATGTGTTCCAAAATTAATCTTATTCCTTTGTCTATGATTTTTAAAAATAACTCCCAAAATTTTAACAGTTTCTGATGGTTAAATTATTTTTCCATCAAAATTAATGGGCAATTTTTCATAGTTATGTAGATAGAGTATACCTGTTTTGCTTGGACTTAGTGAAAGTTTTACCTTTTCACACCATGCTTTGATTTTTACTAAACATTTGGTAATATTATACTGAAGATCATAGATGTTTGAACTCCACACCACAAATGTCACATCGTCCGCGAAAGCAATTACTCTAGCAAAACTTTCGTTAAAAGATAAGTTGAAATCATTAAGTAATATATTCCAAAGAATAGGAGAAATAATACCACCCTGGGGACATCCCTTATTTATCTTTTTTATACACTTTACATTAGTATATTTAAACTCTACACTCCGGTCTTCAAAGTAATTATAAGTATAAATATATACAAAAAGAAAAACCTTGGTAAAAAGAGGCGTCTTGCCTCTAGAAATATTGGTTGATTAAAAGTTTTAGATCCAATATATGCTTTATATTTATTTATAGATATTATTATGGATTGTTCAATCTTTAAAATTATATTTTATATATAATTAATATTTAATAAAGGAAAAATATTTTCCGGGTAACTATTATTCACATATAATTAATATAAGTAAAAATTAAAATATGTTTCTATCAAATACAAAAATATACACTTGTACGTATTTTCGATTATTTTTAACACGATATTCGTCTGTGTGTAGTATTTAAAAATAATTATTTCTATAAATCAATTGAAGTGTAGAATTACTTTATTTATTTTAATTGCAAATCACTAACAAGATATAAGATTACAACAGAAAATAAATAATTAGAAATCATTCTCGTAAAATCATTTTCTAAAATTATTTTATTTCTAATAAAGAAAAATATTTATATATAATATACCTGCGTATATATTTTTTATTTAATTTATTTCTTTTTTTTATATCACAGGCTTTTCAAAATTTATAAATTATATTTTATTTATAAATTTAAAAAGTTACCACACACAATAACGTAAATAAATATTTTTAAAATATAAAAAATATATATATGCCTTTTTGATTTCATTACGGAAATATTTTATTTAATTGAAGACGATTTTGATTTTAAAAAATAATTTTTGATTTTCAGAGCACATATTGTAACATAAACAGATTATTATGTTATTATTATTGACTTTTGACCATGTTTATTAATGTTGTAATATATAAAAATGTAGCGTAGAACAAGCGCAGCCATGCTTGTAGTAAATAAAATATATTACAATTAAAGGGTGGTAATTACTTAATAAAATATAATTACTTAATAAAATATAAATAATAAAAAACCACAACGGCTACGTAACATGGTGGCAGCGCCGGGATACGGAAAGATAAGTAAAATTCTAAAAATATTAAGCCTAACATTCGAAATTTAGAGAAAACTAGATATATATAAATCATATTGGAAAAAGTGAATTTAGTGATAATTTATATTTTAATTGATATATTTCAAAAATTTCATTTATATTCAAAGTGATATATTTCAAAAAAGTCAATTAATATTCAAAATGATAAATTTCAAAAAGTTAATTTACATTCGAATTGATATATTTCAAAAAGTTAATTTATATTCGAATTAATATACATTACAAAACATTAATTTATATATTCGAATTGATACATTCAAAAAAATAATTCATTTATATTCGAATTGATACATTTTTAAAGGTTCATTTTTCGATTAAAAATAAAATAAAATAAGAAGCTCTTTTTAAATAAATAACGTTCGAAAGTAAGAAAGAAAGAAATATTAATATATGTATATCATATAAGATTATGTATATTTTAATAAATATATATTTTTTTAAATTTAAAAATGAGTAAAAAAGAAAAAGAATATAGATAAATATTATAGAAAAAAGAAGAATGTAGATGAAGATTCTATAGAATAAAAAATATAAATATAAAAAAGAAAAATAATATAAATGCTCTAAAGAAGATTGTGAATAAAGATTATAAAAAGATTATGAAGAAGATAAAGGTTCCACATAGAGAAGCCTAAATAGGATTGATCAATTGGCATTCCACATAGAGAAAGCCTGAATAGGATTGATCAATTGGCATTCCACATAGAGAAAGCCTGAATAGGATTGATCAATTGGCATTCCACATAGAGAAAGCCTGAATAGAATTGATCAATTGGCATTCCACATAGAGAAAGCCTAAATAGGATTGATCAATTGGCATTCCACATAGAGAAAGCCTGAATAGGATTGATCAATTGGCATTCCACATAGAGAAAGCCTAAATAGGGTTGATCAATTGGCATTCCACATAGAGAAAGCCTAGATAGGATTGATCAATTGGCATTCCACATAGAGAAAGCCTAAATAGGGTTGATCAATTGGCATTCCACATAGAGAAAGCCTAAATATGATTGATCAATTAGCATTCCACATAGAGAAAGCCTGAATAGGATTGATCAATTGGCATTCCACATAGAGAAAGCCTGAATAGGATTGATCAATTGGCATTCCACATAGAGAAAGCCTGAATAGGATTGATCAATTGACATTCCACTTAGAGAAAGCCTGAGTAGGGTTTATCAATTGGCGTTCTACTTTAGAGAAGACCCAGTGTTCACCGAGAGGAGGCCCAGACCGTCCAGTGGTCAAGAGGAACCAGGAGAATTCTTCCGCCTGTACTTCGGTTCAAAAGATATGACCCCGGACTTTAAATGAAAAGAGAACATGTTGTATATAGTATAATCTATGTAAATATAAAGATCCTGCAACACTGTTGTTTTAATCAATCCAGACACAATAAATATGTAATTCATCTAAAAAAAAAGACATGTAACATAAACAGATTATTATGTTATTATTATTGACTTTTGACCATGTTTATTAATGTTGTAATATATAAAAATGTAGCGTAGAACAAGCGCAGCCATGCTTGTAGTAAATAAAATATATTACAATTAAAGGGTGGTAATTACTTAATAAAATATAATTACAAAATAAAATATAAATAATAAAAAAACCACAACGGCTACGTAACACATATGAATATTATATACTTATAGGATATTTGATGTCTATAATGACATAATATATGACATAATCACCATTTAAGAGTTTAATAGCGAATAATTTAAGATTTAAAAACAAAATCTTGATGTGTTTAACAACGACATTTTCAAATTCTATTATTGAGTCTGATAGTCTGTTTAGAATATTTCAAAGTGTCCTAACAACATTTAAAGTAAAATTATAACACATATTATAGTTTTAAAAATATTATATAATTGAATAACTTTTTGAAGTTAATAGAATTTTCGACAAAAAATTTGAAATTTTAATATTGTCAATTTCCATTTAATAGATTTTTATATCAATTTTATCCAATGAAACATTTTTACACTTTATTTATGAGGAATATCAGGCGATATAATATCGTTTTAAATAAAGGCATGTTAAGTAAAAATGAGATTTGAGGATTAAAATGTATATAAAAACCCTTAATTGCGAGGTTCAAATGAAAATAAATTCAATAGAAAATGCTTTTATTAAAATCTTCAATATATAGTGTTATTTAATTTCAAAATAATATTTTGAAAGTGTGTTTATATTTCTGCTATTTAACTTTAAATGAGGTTTTAAAACCTTTTTCTTTTTCATAATATCGATTTTACACTTTTAAATATTATTGTTCATCTCAAAATATAAACTTATTTTCTATTAAACTTAAAATATTGATCTCATACCCTATTATGTCAAATTTAAGCTCTAAAATGCTATCTCTTAATATATATATATATATAATAATAAATATATATATGTCATAATTTGTATATAATTGTATGCACCCCCGACCCACTATGCATGTACAATGTATGATTTTCAAAGATTTAATAAAGAATAAGGTAACTGGAGGACAGAAAATAGCAGCAAGACATAGGAAGTAGGCTTAAAGCGGGCACAATTATTAATAACTTGTACAGTTAATACTTCCTGACAGGGCCGGTCGTATCTGGTGACCGCAGAAGTCATAAAAGTTGAGAGACGCCCAATATTTCCGGGGCAGGACCGGTGGTATCTGATAACCGCGGAAGTTATAAGAGTCGAGCTAACACCCAATACTTCCTGACCAAGGCCGAATATATCTTCCGACAAAAGCAGCAGCAAAGACCAATTAGAAGACAGTACCTAAATAGGTCAACCAATAGAAAACGGTCATGTGACATCTTTCGACCAATGGGAAAGAAGACAACTCTTGGTGTTAAATCGAGAAGCAAGAATTGTCAGTAGTGATTTCGCTCCCATCGGAACAACACCTAGAATAGTAGTGATTTCGCTCCCATCGGAACAACACCTAGAATAGTAGTGATTTCGCTCCCATCGGAACAACACCTAGAAAAGTAGTGATTTCGCTCCCATCGGAACAACACCTAGAATAGTAGTGATTTCGCTCCCAACAAGGTAACATCTGCTCTCGAGACCTCCCCGCTCATCCCATAGTTAAGTCAATCACCGCCATGTGATCAGATAATTAATAAGTCAAAATCGCTCCGCTCTTCTCAAGCTTTCTTTCCTCCAAACCAGTTGCCTTTTTATTTCAAAACCCATCAAGTGTCCTGGCTTATTTCCCTTGTGTGTAATCCTTTCTTACTCAGCCATCACGACTGCGCCATCACTTCAACAATCTTCAATCTCAAGAGTAAGGTTTCCCAGCATAGCATATTACCACATATATTTTATATATTTTTTTTATCTTTATAATATTTTTTATATGCGCGAAAAAATAATAATTTCGTAAATAAAATCGATTAATGATTATCGTGTTCTGAGTTATATTTCCCGAACAAAGTCTACTTTATCCACAACAACGATTATTGTTGCGAATAAGGTAGAGAAAGTCTTCATTGATACCGTAACGTTTCAATGATATGGAAAGAGAAGGGTTGTCATTGTTGTGATTAAAATGGTAATTGTAGTGGTTAAAGTTTCATAGAGTGGTGAGTGTTTTGGATAATAAAATTATAACCACAACAAAGGCTACTTTATTCACAACAAAGACTACTTTGTAGAACGACATTTGAAAATTATCCCGAATGGGTTTCTTTTGAACTAAAAATCGAAATTTATTTTAAGGAGAAATAACGATTATTTCTAACCTTAAGGATGAAGTATGAAGGGATGAATTGTGAAGAGTAATGATAAACGGAAAAATAAAGTGTCCAGGGATGGAAACGAACCCATAGTGTACCGCTTACCGGGCAGAAATATATAGGCAAGTAATTTATAATACAATATAATGGGGCTTATGATTGTAGAACGACATTTGAAAATTATCCCACATTTTTTCTGTTTATCATTATTCTTCACAATTCATGCTTAAGGTTAGAAATAATCGTTATTTCTCCTTAAAATAAATTTCGATTTTTCGTTCAAAAGAAACACATGCTAAATTTCAAATGTCGTTCTACAATCATAAGCCGCACTATATTGTATTTATACACAACAATGAACATATTATCCGAAGCAATCAAACTTTAGCTATAACGTTGAAACTTTATTCATAACAATGGAACTTTATCCACAACAATGATACTTTATCCATAACAATGATACTTTATCCATAACAATGATACTTTATTCATAACAATGGAACTTTATTTATAACAATGGAACTTTATTCATAACAATGATACTTTAACCAAAACAATGAAACTTTATTCATAACAATGAAACTTTATCCATAAAAATAAATCTTTATTTATAACAATGATACTTTAACCACAACAATGAAACTTTAACCACAACAATGAAGCTTTATCTATAACAATGGAACTTTATCCATTACAATGGAACTTTATTCATAACAATGATACTTTAACCAAAACAATGAAACTTTATTCATAACAATGAAACTTTATCCATAACAATAAATATTTATTTATAACAATGATACTTTAACCACAACAATGAAACTTTAACCACAACAATGAAACTTTATCTATAACAATGGAACTTTATCCATAACAATGAAACTTTATACAAAACAATGAAACTTTATCCATAACAATGAAACTTTATCCATAACAATGAAACTTTAACCATAACAATGAAACTTTAACCCCAACAATGAAACTTTATACATAACAATGAAACTTTATACACAACAATGAAACTTTATCCATAACAATGAAATTTTATTCATAACAATGGAACTTTATCCATAACAACGAAACTTAATCCGCAACAATGAATATTTATTCTCAACAATGACTATCCGAAACAGAGAATCTTCAACGAAAACTGGCCATTTCGAAACAAAGAAACTTTAACTACAAAATCAAATCCTTTATCTACAACAATGATTATTTTATTTGCTAAAATGCAACTATCTGCATCAATAAATATTTATATAAAACAATGAATACCTCATCCACAACAATGACTTCCTCATTCACAACAATGAATACCTTATACACAACAATGACTTCCTTATCCGCAACAATGGATATCTTATTCACAACAATGACTCAAATATCCGCTACAAAGTAACTTTATCCACAACAATGTTTACCTTATCGATTAAGATCTCAAATTAATCTACAATGATTATTTTATTTTAAAAATGACCACTTTTTTTTCACATCAACGACCACCTTATCCGCTAAAATTGATATTTAAATCTGCAACAAAGACTATTTCATCCGCACACAACTTTTAACCTTTTCAATCAATACTATTTTTCCACAATAATGACTCCTTCTATTAACAATTTATCATCAGGGTATATCAGTGGTAGGAGGTTGTTGGGATTTCTGTGATTTACATATATATATTTTTTGTTGTTTTGTATGATTTGCATATTTAGCTATTGTTGTAAGATCATGTGTGACTGAGAATTGTATAAATAGAGCGAATGTGTTGTATATGGAGAGAGAAAAGAGAGAGAGAAAAGAGAGAGAGAAAATAAAGGCTGTCTGTTGGTGCAAGCTCGCTTCGTGATTTCTTCCAAGGCTACAACAGAGGTTTAAAAAGTACCTTAATTATATCACCACCTGTAAACCAGGGATAAAATTCAGTAAAATACTTAAAGGAAAATGTTATAACACCTTGATAAAGGTTGGCGTTCAGCCAACTGAAATATTGGTAAAATAAATGATATTTTGATCCAATATATGCCTTTTTAATTAAAGATTTATTTATGGATTGCTCTATTTTTGAATACCTTGATTGTTTCGTCATTTATGCTTCAGTAATAAGGATTCAGTGTAATTTAATTTGATTGTTTCGCCACCTGTACATCAGGGATTGAAATTTAGCACAATATCTTGATTCTTTCGCCGCCTATTTATCAGGAAAAAGGAGTCGGAGCAATACTTTAATCGTTTCGCCACCTGTACATCAGAAATAAAGTCAGTACAATACCTTAATTGTTTCGCCGCCTGTACATCGAGGATTAAATTTCATTGTAATATATACCATAATGTCTTTCAGAAGACATGATTGTAGTTGGGATTAGATGGTAAAAAAAGTTCTTGCATACGCCTGGAATCTCTAAAGATACTTAAAATAGTTTGCATTTGCACATTCAGCAATTTATTCCATAGATCCCGAGCAGGTACTGAAGTTCTATAGATGTCCCAACATAGCTATTGACAGTTTCCCGACATCACGGTCCACAGAAAACTGTCCTCACTCAGCGTCTCCCACAGAATCGATCAGTTTTAATTTGGCGACGCTATCAAACGAAAACGCATCTCTAACGAGGCTTTATTAAAATATGTCACTTTAATCGCTAATGTGAATTTGATGCAAATTGTGTCGTTAAGGAAGCTACATCCTTCATCTAATTGGTTTGTCCTCTGCGGCCGCTAGTAGAATTGGGTAGGTTGATCCTCTAACTGAGGGCAGCATTCGTTGGTTATGATCATTCTCTCTCTCTCTCTCTCTCTTGGGGACAAAATTCTCTTTATAAGCATGGGCCTTGGCTCTTCGGTGTCGGCCTCCATCCGAAGCAGTGAAAATAACAAGTGTGGCGAAGGCTACCATCTACAAGTACCATCTTGGTCTTGAGGTGGGCAACGCCAGCCAACACATCGACCTGCCCACTCTGTGGGAGAGATCTCTCGCAGTCCATCGGTGGCGGAGTCTTTCCCGCGGTGGGAGCCACCAATGAAGACCTTGTATATATTTGTATATATGTTTATTCATATCAATTTTTTCATCTATTTATATCTATTTATTCCTATATATATCTTATTTATTCGTATTTATTCAATTTAGTATTTAACCTTATATAATCTTATATGGACATTGTAATAAATCAGTTTCAATCTCAATCTCTCTCTCTTGGTAACAAACATATCTTTATAAGCACTGGCCTTTGCAAACTCAGGGCGCTTTTAAACATTTGACATAATCCAGATGTCTCTTCAGGGAAGGCTCGTGTCCGATGTAGATATATATACATTCATATATATGTGGGATGGTTGCATGCGTGTTGGTGTGGCTTGTGGAAAGGCCGCTGATAAAATTATAATTTAAATCAATTTATTTAAAGCCAGAAATATAAAAAGAGAAAAGAAGTAACGGCCGAAGTAACGGCCGTTGGAGCAAGCCTTGTTGTTTTGTTGATGCGCGTGGCCAGAAAAATCCCGTATGTCACCCCGCGCGCATGCGTAGTGTGTTCTCCCAGCTCGCACTTGCCGAGACGTAGTGAGGTCGCCACACTACTGCCCGTATATGTAGTGAAGCTTTGTCCGCGCTCGCTGAAGCAAAGTGTGGTCGCCACATATATATTATTTTTTTATATAACATTGTATTATAATTTTAAATTTGGTACTATATAATATTATATGAACAATAAATAAATCAGTTTCAATCTCAATCTCTCTCCCTCTACTTCTAAGAGGAAAGATGTCCTCGAGAACCTCTCGCCCGGACAGAGGTCTGTTCTGAAGGACTTGACTCGCCATGGCAATAGTCGGAGAGAAGTCATATCTATGTCTGTTCGACTTCAGAACGGAATATGACATCGAACTAGACGACCCTTAGTGTAATTCGTTTGATTTAAATATTATTTAATTTTACATTTTTCTATATTAAACTCTCTCTTTTTCTTTGGGCGTAACCAATCACGCAGTGTATATATTATATATATAAATGTTATGATTAATTTGTTTGTTGTTAGATAAAGGGTTGATAAGACAAAGAATCGATAAGATAAAGGGTTGAGTTGCAGTCGGATAACAAAAAAGATAATTATTTACCGTCAAGTAGCTTTTATTTTCAATTACTTGAGGAAAATATTACACATTAGTTATTTTCACATTATATAGAATTTATAAATTTAATCCTATATTAGTGATTCAAAAAATAGATATGTTAACTACGCATATTTACAACAAAACTGAAAGTCTTTCTAAAAACGATGATAACAAAAGTAAAATTATCAATAAATAAAATAAAATATATATTTTTTTTAAATATAGAAATATTTGAATTTTTAGATTATATAATATATATATATGAAAAGACAATAGAAAAAAATAATTAAAAAAATCAAGAAATCAAGAAATTGGGTTGGTCAAATATCACGGAGCAAGTTAAATAAACGTTTAGTTTATTTTTGTTCCACTAGTTTATTTTTAATATATATATATATATATATTAAAAATGAAAAAGCATATCCTGACCGGGAGCATATGTGCTTTACAGGATATTCAATTTTTTTTTTAATATCAACACCTAACCTTTTTATTTTTTCTTTTAATTTTTCACATATATTTAGTAATTATTTCATACATTTACATCTATATTTTTATATTTTTATTCTTATTTAATCTTAATTTATTTATATTCATATTCAAAACCTTATATAAACTTATATGAACATTGTAATAAAGTTGTTTCCATCTCAATCTCTCTCTCTCTCTCTCTGTCCTCTTCTAAGAGGAAGAACGTTCCTCGAGTTTCTCTCGCCCGGGGAGAGATCTACTCTGAAAGAATTTCTTGACATGGCAATAGTCAGGAAGATCTACGTCTGTCCAGGACGGAATGTGACATCATACCAGACGACCCTCAGTGTGATTCGTTTAATGTAAATAATATTTATTATCCACATTTCTCTATATTAACCCTATATATTATTTTATAATGAAAGATTTATAAAACCACAACACAATCTACACACATATTCAATCTCAATCTCCCTCTCTCGTATCACTAACGGTTATGCTGATAATTTTATATGATATCTTGAAAAGAACTTTCAAGAGTCTAGATAACCAAATCAAGACCAGATCAAACAGAAAGCCAGCCATATTCAGTCACCGGCTAATACTATAGTTCCACATTGTGTGCTGGAGAAGCGAAAGAACCACAACTACATAAGAATTAAAACACTATTTTTTTTTAAGAATTGAAGACACAAATCTCTATAAAAAAATGAAATATCCAGACAAACGACGATAATAAAGCCAGCTATACAAGAATGAAAGATTCAACCCACATTGCAGAGAACAGTATTCCAAAAATCCTCAATATTCAACACCATAATGTCTACTTACAAAAGGTGACCATCACAATATTTCCTTCTAAACCAAATACTAAGTTTAGAATCTAGGATGTCAAAATACAATACAAATAACGCGAAATTTCTGTCCTACACTATATATACACTCATAGACAAAACTTAAGTAAGTTGTACCTTTCGGCATGTATATCGAGATTAAGACAATAACTCTGAAAGATATTTGATACAGAGTGACCTTTATTGAAGACATACGAGATAACCAAGTGTGAACAAAATTGCCTCTCTCTTCTTCTTCTTCTTAAAAAAAAAAAAAGACGACCGGCCACATCAAAGACTTTCCATTTCCTTTTGTTTTATTCATGAGTGCACTTACCGACACACTCTCTCTTTCTCTCAGTCCACCTTTTTTTTTTTAATGTAACAGACGCTTGAAAGCTTGTGCAAATTATAAAATAAATTTATAGTATTTTATAAAGAATATAAAAATGTTGATAATATAGCCAACTATCCTGTAAATAGCTATAGAAGGAATGACTTGATACAAGTTGCTAATATTATCGTTAATTGTATCCAATTAGATTGCAGCACATGTCCATTTCTGATTGGTTCACATCCCAATAACTTGTTATTAAGTAATTTTCCATACCCAATCCTCTCTTGTTATTTTCCTCCCGCCTTCCGCCCACCGAAGAAAACATTTCAATCGTTTTATAATACCTAGAATTATATTTACTCTTGTTCTGTTGTATAAAAGGAGAGATTTATCTTCATTATTCTGTGGGACATATATTAAATACATGTATACAGCACATTAGAAACTTTAATAAATAATTTTAAAATGTGAAAAATAGTGAAAAAGGGATATTGTACTTTGATCAAGTGGATAAATTTGTTTAAAAAAAGAATTTTCTGATCGTACTACTAAAAGTTGCTGATGGCTTGCGCCATCTATCGGCATAATTGAAAATCAATGATTATTTGATATTTATTCCGATAAATTGTGCAAGTCATCAGAAACCTTTCGTTGCACAATCAAGAGATGCCTTTTTTTCTTAAATTATTAATGTTTTTTTCGATTATAGCTATTTTAAGAATAAGTAAATACCTAGAAATATATTTTGAAAAATTGTAAATAATTTCTTTTGAAAACAATGATTTACTATTTAGAGTTTAAATTTTGATGTATTTTAAAATTGACGCATGAATTACGAATATGTATGTATGAATATATTAACATGAACAATTAAAATAAGGTATTTTATATAAAGTCATCAAAATATACTGTTACTTACACTTTCAACTAATATTTCACAAATAAACGCTTGCGATTTAAATACAAGGTGCGTTCATTAATTTCCAGGACTGGTTAAAAAATAAAATAAATAAAAAGCTAAAGAATATTTTTTTTATACAGAGTTAAATATTGGACATTCGACCACACCAGACTGAAAGCACGAGTCTCGTGGCGCACATGCCGATCTAAAAATAGAACAAAACAACTTCCTTGTAAGGTTCGCATTTCTAATTTTAAAATGGCCATTTTCGAAGAGCAGAGAATCTGCATTAAGTTTTGTTTTAAATTGAAAAAAAGTGCTACTGAGACGTATGAATTGATTAATGAAGCTTTTGGCGATGCAGCTTTATCCCGTTCAAAAACTTTTGAATGGTTTTCACGCTTCCTAAAAGGTCGGGAAAAGGTAAACGATGATCAGCATACTGGGCGTCCAAGATCATTACGTTCCGAGGAAAACAAGCTCAAAATAAAGGAATTAATTAAATCTAACAGAATGATTTCTATTAAAGACTTATCTTCAGAGACTGGACTATGGCTTCCCCATATTCTCCTGGGAATCTGTGATTCTTTGAGAGAAGATTTCGTCGCAACAACTGCAGATCTGGTCTAATGGCAAACCTCTACCTCTTCCAGGAACTTTTTATAGGATCCTCTCTCGGCAGACACTCCTACCGAGCCTTGGTTGGAGGGATTCAGCCATGGCTTCTCTCAAACCCGCACCAACCAAGCTACCCGGGTTGGTATACGTGCCCAAACCACTCGAGACATGTTCCCATGTCTACCTTCGTCGGGACCTAATACTGCCGCTTCCTCATTCAACAGTCCATACCAAGTTCTAACCTGAAGACCGAGAATTTTTAAACTGATAATTTGCAAAAGGTCTTTCTGGGTGTCCATTGACCGTCTCAAGCTCGCCTTCACATCAGAAGGATTGATGGCTTCCTCAACAACCAAGGATCTAGACTAACACGTACTCGAACAAGAGTCTTTTCTACGTCCACATTGGATCTCTAAAGATTCTACAGAAGGGGAAGTACTGTGCCGGACACACCACGCCTCAGCCAGCGTGATTTGAGAGAACATCTCACTACGCATGCACGGCCAGGAATGGCATCCGGGACTTTGGCACGCGCGCCATCGAACAACAAAGTCTTCTTCCAGAGACCGTTATTTATTTCTTATCTTTCTCTTGGGTTTAAAAAATAATAAAAGTTAATTATTTATTTTAATTAATTTTATTTTTATAAGTAGGCTCTACACAAGAGCAACACACGCCTACATACTTATTACAAATAATATTCAAAGTATAATTGTAATTTGTAAACCCAATAATTCGCAGTAGACGTGATACTCTCAACACACCGACAACAAAGAGAATTGTCCAGGCTAGTGTCAGAACCAATCCCGAGGAGCGGTTTTTATGGCGGACTGACAAGAGATTACAGTTCCCCTAGGTTCCCGGGTTGTAAAACATTAAACACTTTCTTTTAGAGGTCCCGGTATACTAACATGTCCACTAGGTCGAATAGTTGCTAATTAAACTACAAAGCTGGAAGGTTAGATTGGTTTCTATTGAAATTATGAAATTTTATTAAATTAAACCTATTCACACAAACATACGCACAAAAATAAAGAGGAAAACTCGGGTCAATGAATAAACTTCACATCGGTTTCTCCAGTTGAATCTCTGTTACTCTATTTCGACGTATTTCACCCATGTAATATGCATTTATAGGAGAATACTTGACTTCATATATGAGAATCATTGACATGAGTTTTTAATGCAGTAGAAATAACAGATACACATGCATACATAGTCGAAAATATACACTCATGAACAAAACTTAAGAAAGTTGTACCTTTTAGAATGTATATCGGAATTCAGACAATAACTCTGAAAGATGTTTGATATACAGTAATCTTTATTGAAGAAACACGAGATAACTAAGTGTGAACAAATTGCCTCTGACTTCTTAAAAAAAAAAGAAAAAAAAAGAATACAGACGACCGGAGAAATCAAAATAAGAAACCTCTCCTTAAGTTTTATCCATGAGTGTATATGGAAAACGTAATTTGACAAAAGTAAATACCGAGTAAATATAATGGAAGCGCTAGTGTCAGGGGAAGCTCTGAGCCTTGCCCCGTGGAACAGAGAAGGGTGCCTCAAGAAGGCCACAAAGTGATATATAAACCAATAACGACACCACCATAACAATTTAGCACTCCCTTTATGTGAGATATATAGTACAGGATAGAAGCATCAGAGAGAGAGTAAAAAAGAACCTGGTGTTTTATGTTTCCACACAGACAAACACGCAAGCTAAAAAACGATCAAGTTAATATTGGATGGATTTGTTATATTTAGATTAGAAAAACGCCAGTCCAAACAGGATGTAACAGTGCTGTCCATACTGACACTCTCAGGTCCCACCGTCTTGTTACAACACTTCCTATTATATTATCTTCAATGACTCAATAATCTACTTCTTCACTGTGTTCTATGCACAAAAACGATGTATATAGTCTCAACCTTTGTACATAGATATTCTTTCCTTTTCTTCTTTTTCTCTTTTCTGAGCGAGGATTTACTTTCTTCCCCAGCTTCTCATTTCTTTTTAAGATTCATTTCTAATAGGAGAATCGTCTGTTTAAGACGGAATGTCTTAATAAAGGATTGTGTGTATGATATTATCTTCAATGTTGAAGCGCTAATAGTCAGAGAACAATTGCAAGATTTTGAAGATATACAGCGCATCAAGAAAACTGGCCCCGGCACTTGGCTAAAGTAGAGACTATAATGATTAGAACATTTCCCATGGTGAACAGAAGATGGTTTTTTTTATCATTATCTGGAGCAGAATAGAAAAAAATTGAATAACTTAAAAATAGAGTAAAGATGGAGATTGTCTGGCCGCGGCATTCATAGTTCTTAGAATTAAAGATACTTCGGCTAGTACATATTTTTATTATATCGACGTTTCAACAAAAATATTTTGTCTTCGTCAGGATAAAACAAAAATTAAACATTTTAACGCTTTGCCAAAGGTTTCAATTTTTGTTTGCTTCTGACGAGGACAAAATATTTTTGTCGAAACGTCGAGATAATAAAAATATTTACTGGCCCCCCCCCCCCCCCCCCCCGAAGTATCTTCAATTTTATAAACCTTAAAATATAGCTTTATATATATAATTAATGCTAATTTTGGTAACTGATAATTCAGTGCCCATTTTTTACCTGAAATTTAAAAATACTGTTACACCAGGTTGCAGTTAAGCTAGGTAATCGACCTTGATTTATTTTTTCTTTTGGTTGTACACGTTTCCAGAGCGGAGATTCTCTTTTAATAAAAGTAAATAAAAAGTAAATAATTAGAAAATTACCTTTAAAATTTATTATGTTTGTTCATTGTGTCTTCTTCGTTGTTGGTGATCTTCAGGCTACGTGTCTGTTCTATCTCTCCAAAATAAATAATAAAAGTATAAACGATAATAATGTTACAAAAGAATTGATGCTAGAGAAGGAATGAAACTAGAGTACATACAATCTGTTAATATTAATTTAACTAAGTTTAAAATATCAGAGAATATTTTGAATATATGGAGGGGCGTATCAAACATGATGCAACAACATATATGCATGTAATTCTACTGTCCTCAAAGCTTATGTCCATAGTTCTTCTAAAATACCCATTCAAAGAGTCTATCAACAGTATCACTAGATGAGCCAGGCCCTCTCATTAATTTTTCCATTGCAGTAAGGGCAATAGAAATTGTTTAATTTTCAAAAGAATCTTACGCCTTTGAAATAGTTTCGAATTTTGATAACATATATGCATATTTACGTAATTTAATTTCCATATTTCCTGTCAGGAGGGAGATCTTCATACCTTCTCTCTCCCTTATTTATATATATTTATTTAATATTTAACCATATATAATCTTATATGAGCAATGTAATAAAGAACTTTCAATCTCTCTCTTATTTTCACTAGTAATTCCACTAAATAGCTAGTTACATTATTAAAATAAAGGCATATCTTGGACCAATAGAATTTATTAAAATATTTCCGATATTTCGATGAGGCTGTTCGACTATCTTCCTTAACAACTCCTTCTAAGCCCATCATCCGCGTGATTCACGAGATGTCCTCTTCTTCTTCTTTCTTATCTCCACTCAATCATATTAAGGTATCAAGCTTGTAGAGCTTGAGACTGGACAACCATCATGACTGGGTGAAATAGAATGCGTCTGCCTTTGTCATTAAGACTGGGAGCACTACTCAGTGGCAGGCCGACTTAGCTCCAAATGAAATGGCCGCCTCTGACATGAGGAACATACGCAATGTGCAGCTGCTCCTAACATGGAGTACAAACGCTGCTCATCCTGTATCCCTGGATTAGGAGCCCTTACAGGGTACTATCAGCCGGGCCAGCTGAGCCCAGGTTTTTTAGTGAGTTTGTTACTGCTCCACCTCCTCCTTTTTCATCCGGGCTTTGGACCGGCAAAGGCGGATTTAAGAGAAGTCCAACTTATATAAACAATACTTCTCGTGCATCACGCGGATAATGGGCTTAGAAGGAGTTTGAATTCCTAGAGGAAGATAGGTGAACAGCCTCATCGAAATATCGGAAATATTTTAATAAATTCTATTGATCCAAGATATACCTTCATTTTAATGTTATTAAAATGGATTGCTCAATTTTTAACAAGCTAGTTATATAAATTTGAAAAAAATCTATAGGTTTATTCTGGTGGATCAAATCATGGAAGAATTGATTACGTATATGGCAAGTGTTCTTATTGCTTATATACCATTATAGAAAAGATTGTTCTGAAAATAGAGAAATCCATACTTAAATCATTAGATGGTAAAAAGGCATATATAGTGCAATACTATGCGGCGCTGAGTTTGGTTATGCAAAAATGTGATGCCTCGATAAAGGTTAGCGTTCAGCCAACCAAAAATTGGCAAATAAATATTTTATTCAATCCAATATATCTCTTTTTACCATCTGTTGGAGCTTGGTTCCTGACAATGTTAGCCAAGACTTCCTTTAGCTCCTTCAGTCTCTAGTTTGGTCTCAGGAGATGACGATATGTGGCAGAGGTTATTGATGACTGTACTTTATGAGACCAGACCGGCGAATTGACTACTGAGAATGTTGTCCCTTCGCAAGTTGCGATGTAGCAAGTTGTTTGAATAGAGGAAGGACGCCTCACTCCTTTTAGCTGACTAACTGACTGGCTTTATTTAATCTTTCATTCATTTTATATACATATATATTTACATAATCAAAAGAAATAAAAATTTACATGATTATAAATCAATGCTGCCTGGAAAGTTATTTACATAACTAGGCGCAAACACTATCCAAGAAAAGATTGTATAAATGAGTTTTCAAATTACAAAACTATTTTAGACGCGTAATATTCTTTTTAAAATAAAACAATTTCTACTGCCCTTACTGCAATGGAAAATAAGGGCAGTAGAAATTGTTTTATTTTAAAAAGTATATTACGTGTCTAAAATAGTTTTGTAATTTGATAACAGATGGCGCGCTAGTGCATCGAAATATAAATGAGTTTGAAAAAACATATAACAGAGTGTGGTAACTTATGCTTAGAGTAATGACCAAATCTTATTCCGGGTTATCAGGACAAAGCGGGATTTTCCCGAATTAATGGCCAAATAAGACACAGCGTGGTGATGAATTATTCAGCTGCAGATTCCATCTACGTACGTGATGATGATACGAGAATGATGATTCAGTTAGTTCCAATTGTATTGGGAGTTTTTTTTTCTGTTTTCTGCCATCATCATCATCCCTATCATGATTTCAATGTGTAATTCAAACAAGTATTTTAAAAAATATTTATTATTAATTTATTTAGATTTGGTCTTATTACCTGGTATAAGGTATGATCAAAAAGTTTGGGTAATTAGTCAGAATATTTTTTTCTGAAAGAGTTTTCAAAAAATTAAATGAATCAACAACATAATTATGAGAACTCATTCTACTAGAAAATATTTATATCTTTTCGATATCTCAAATAATAAGAATTTTATAAGCATTTAAAAAAAAATTCAAACGCGTAGCTAATATGAAAAAATAGTACAAATGTGATATTGTACTGGGATAAGGTGCATAAATTATGAAAAAGGCATCTCCTTATCGTGCAACTGAAAATTGCTGATGGCTTGCGCCATCTATCAGAATAAATATCAACTATTCTCGTTGATTTCTAATTATTCCAGAATTAGCCAATTACTGAAGGAGATGCCTTTTTCAGTAATTGGCCAATTCTGGAATAATTAGAAATCAACGAGAATAGTTGGTATTTATTCCGATAGATGGCCCAAGCCATCAGCAACTTTCAGTTGCACGATAAGGAGATGCCTTTTTCATAATTTATGTAGCTAATAGTTCTATTCAAACTTTTTACAGGGTTTGTGCGCTCACATCTAATAAGGAATTGTTCAGACATACAAAAATTAACTCCCTAAAACGTATTATTCAAGCAATTCGAATTATTGTCTACCGCTCATAATACAGAACACCAAATTTATAATATATACGTATAGGATATATATTTTGATGATTTTCTTTAAAATATACAATAAACTAACGCAAAAAGCAATAACGCGCCATCTATACATATAAAATGAAAGGATTTAAAAGCAAGAATGTTTCTTTTATACATAGTACAAACTTATACTGCACTTACTGAGATGAAAAAATATATTGGGAGGGCTTGGCTCATCAGTGGTGAACCCGCGGTTTCGCCAATTTAATCTACCAGACCACTTCTCAGAGCTCTAATACTGTATTGGACGATTCTGCTTATATACGAACCACTGAAGGGTGGAATCTTAGAAATGGTTTTACAATAAACTATTGAAAGACACTAAAGGTGTCCAACTAACCAGTCTTCTCTTCTTCTTCTTTCTTATCTCAAAGCATGATAATCATGGTTGGTAGTTAGCGACTGCTTTTACTGTAAGCGCACCACATGTCTACACATGTGAAAATCAGTTCGACTTTGCACATAAAAATGTGCCAGAGCCCCGTTTGGTTACTTGAACTCGCTGGTGGGGTTGGACTTTTGCAAGAATCGGGGGCCATTGAAGCATTTCTTTTTTTTTTTAAACAGAAAAAGTGTCCAATGCGGGAATCGAACCCGGGTCGTAGTGGTCGAAAACCAAACGGTTTAACCAGCCTTCCACCGACCCCCCAAACTAACCAGTGATCTTCTTAAAGCGAAAGTTTGACCATACAATATTCTATCGACCAAACGACATCTTATTATTTATTATATTTATTGTTGGATTATTAATAGAAAAAAATAGAGCTAATTAACAATTACAAATGTTTATTTACCGCTAGTCAACAGTAAAAAAAACAGGAATAAAATTTAAACAAAATATTAAAAATAGTATTAAATTGAATATATTTACATCAAACGAAACCCCAGTGAGGGAGATAAAGGTAGTGACGATATAAATAAGATAGATTCGGCAGAGGTAGAAACACACAACAATAACCAACACACTCCAAGTAAATAAATATGTTTACCTTCAGACCCAGTCTGATAACAGCGTGGTGGCAACTACTCACAATAAATAAACAACAATAACCAACACATTCTATGTAAATAAATATGTTTACGTCCACAATAAGATGTAATTTAAAATCCATACGGAGGTTCTGTTATCAATCATCTTCGACTTGCCGGCAGCATTATTCCATTCAGAGACTGTCCAACATTGTCGCATTGCGAAACTTCTGACTTCTTTATTGTTCCTTTCAAACCTAATTCTTTCAATCTTTATCTATACCTCTATAAAAATATAGATGCCTGGAGTTTCTTAAAGAATGATAAAAGACAGCTATATCCGCATGTTCACAGGTTCAAATAGCTGTTTTCCAGGTAGTAAGGAAATTATATATATATATAGATGGAAAATTTGCCGGGAGGAAATTGATCTATAGAAGCATAGGGCGCCTCTCCCTTCAAAATAAACGACAAAACCTGACGCCATAGATTTGGCCCAGCCACCTTGCCAGCAAAACACCTCTTTGGTAGATTGTGAAGATTCCATTAGATCCCGTGTGGATCTCATGGAATAAAGTCCACCCTAGACTGACGAGGGCCATTAGCCCGAAACCATGGTCTCTAGGTGGACGCTTCTCAGTTTGCCAAAGCTGGTGTTGTGGCTTTGTCACCGACCCGAGGCCGCTAGTTGCGGCGACGGTCAATAGATGGCGTCAGGGTTTGACGTTTATTTTGACGGGAGAGGCGCCCTATGCTTTTATAAATGTATATAAATAAATTGTTCGGAAAAAATTATAGATTCGTAGAATAGAAAGATCCTTTCCATGATAGAATTATGAAAATATATATATATATATAAAATATTTTCTCACAACGAGTTTATTTTTATTACAAAATGCTAGGTTTCAAGTGATAATCGCTCTTCAACGGCCTTAAAACAATATCGACTATATCTTACAATAAATATTTACAAATATATACGCGCGCAGCGTTGATATTTACAACTGAAATTCTAAAATTGATATGTAATTTAACAATGTTATGGATCCTTTATAAGAGATATAGATATATGTACATCAGCAGCTCACGCCGGCCTGTCCTATCCAATAACCACTAGCCAACTAACAATCCAACAAAGCTGAGATATAAAGACAGAGATGTCAATTAACATAGACTATACCACAATGGTGTGTGAATCAAAGACTCTTCTATCGTAGAAATATTCCGGAATTACCACTTTCAATATTTATAATAAATTAGAAGCTTTCCCATGTGCACTAGGTGCAAAACCGAAGAGGCCACTCCCCAACATTTACTAAATTGCATTGGAAATGACAAAAGATCCCTGTACAAAGAACCAAGAAGAGTTCTTGAGCTTCTTTACGAGCACGACCTTCAAGATCTTGTCTAATTTAGACTAAAAGGATAAGTAAAAAAAAAATAATATTAATAAATTAGAAACCATTTTAGACGCGTAAGCTTCTTTTTGAAATTAAACCATTTCTACTGCCCTTACTGAAATGGAAAAATTAAAGGGAGGACCTGGCTCCTCAGTGGTGAACCCTCCCAGCGGTTTCGCCAGTTTAATCTACCTAACCGCTGTTATATTGCATTTTTTCGATCTTCCTTTTATAGTAATTCTGTTGCAAGACTCTTGGAATGGGTATTTTAGATGAACTATGGATATAAGCTTTGAGGACAGTAGAATTTCATACAATTATAAATATATAATATGCTTCGAGTTTCCATTGCAGTAAGAGCAGTAAAATTGTTCAATTTCAAAAAGAATCTTACGCGTCTAAAATATTTTCTAATTTTCATAACAGATGGCGCGCTAGTGCATCGTAATTCATAATAAATTGTTTGTCTAATTAAAAATGAGAAAGAAAGGTGTATTAATTACATCTGGCCTTAATTATTTATGCAATTATAGGAATAATAGCAAGCACATATGCCTAAATGACATTTTGTAAATGCTCAATGCAATTATTTGTATATACCTTTACTATTCACAGAGATTATACCCATAGTTTGTAATATACTTTAAATGAGAATTTTTCAGTTCTGGCTATAACAAGCGTGGAATATTCCAATACAATAGTAGAATTATCTTGTAGATTAAATAGATTAAACCTCAGAGTGGTTTCACCACTGATGAGCCAAGCCCTCCTAATAAATATTCATTGCAGTAATGACAGTAGGAAGCTGTTTTATGGGTAAAAGAAAAAATATAGGTAAAATACACTCATGGGCGACACTTAAGGATGTGTAAAGTCTTTCATATCTTTTTTTCTTTTTTGAAGGAGACAGAGGCCATTTTTTCACACTTGGTTATCTCATGTCTTCAATACAGGTCACTGTATCAACTCTCTTTCAGAATTATTGTCTGGATGTACATACTAAATGGTACGACATCCTTCTTCGTCTTCTTTCTTATCTCCACTCAATCATATTAAGGTATCAAGCTTGTAAAGCTTGGGACATTTGACAACAATCATGATTGGGTTAAGTAAAAAGCGTCTGCCTTTGTCATTAAGACTAGGAGCACTACTCAGTGGCAGGCCGACTTAGCTCCAAAAAAATGGCCACCTCTGACATGAGGAACAGACGTCATGTGCAGCCGCTCCTAACATAGAGTACAAACGCTGCTCATCCTGTATCCCTGGATTAGGAGCCTTTACAGGGTACTATCAGCCGGGCCAGCTGAGCCCAGGTTTTTTAGTGAGCTTGTTACTGCTCCCCCTCCTTTTTCATCCGGGCTTGGGACCGGAAACAACATCCTTGGGTTTTGTCATTGAATATACTTTGAATTCGTATTATAACAGGTATGATAAATGTGGTTAATAATTTAATAAAATGCAACTGTACAGTGTTGAATCACTATAATTAATATGCTATATGTATAGGTCATACGGTGAATATGTAATTAAATTATGTAAATATATCATGGGAATATTAAATATAGACGCTATATATATAATATCATTAATTATTTGAATAATTAAAATAACTAAGTATCACATATATATTGCTATGTATGCCGTGTATATTACTGTGTATATGGAATTATTATCTGTCAGTATGAGGGAGGGACATGGAAATTTTCGTGATACACTTTTCGAAATACACTAATTTCGTGAGTTCATGCTCCTCGAGCTATTTGAGGATAAGCAGTGGCCTCTCCCAAAGGTCCTGTTAAGTGCATCTAATATTAGCCAAAATGTATTTTGGAGCTGCAGGTGCTAAACTACATTTTGGGCAAATGGGATGTTTTTTTTTGTGTATAAAGTATATTTTTTTACTTTAGGGTATATGGGTAAATTAGGGAAGACAAACTGAAGATCTCCAAGAAGACCTTGAGGCAATGAGTTCTGTGATCAACATTTTCAGCTACTGGCTTTAGGTTCACCGCTGTATTAAAGCTAAGACTCCTCTCCAAGATAACGATGTCCCTATAAACGATACGACGACAAAGCCGCTCTTTACGCCACAAGAAAAAGGACGTTAAAGTGCAAGGGACAAAGTTCCAAGACTTCGAGGGAATATTTGGCAGAAACACGTCACAGATCGATGTCAGCATCAACAAGATTTCCAAGCTGTGAGTCACAGCTCCCATAGGGAAGGAGCAATGCAGATAAATATTTGATATTTTATGAACATATTATTAACTTTGATACTTATATTTCGCTACTCTGTATACTTAGCTTATTGCTTCTCATGTATTCTATAAATTTTAGTTTGTGCTTGTGTTTCAAATAAATTTCTGTTGAGTTTTTGTAAGACCAGTGCTTTGAAACTAGTTAGGGTTTTGGAACGCCCGGTACATTTTAGAGAAGTCTTGTTCTCCAACTATACCTCTAGTTTGAAGAGTGAATTGAAGAAAACCAGCGAATATAATGTATCGATTATATTTAGTATGCTACTGAGGTTTGTCTTTCCTGATTTTCTAGGCGACAATACATTAAATATCGATTTAATATTCTCTACGCCGACTCATATCAGTAGCGCATTGAAATCGTTAAAAATACATCCTATGTGTTAAATTTGAACCAATCACACGAGAGGGCGTGTCTACTCAGCAATATAATAGCGCCATCTATCAGCGATAAACCTAATTACCTACGTAATTACTGGCAAGGTTGTTATCGTCGAGTTGCATAGAGAGTTAGCTGCTTCCTTGTTGCATATTGGCTCAACGCCCAGCAAGTTGTTGCAACTCGGCAATCACCATAGCCTCTTTTATATTCAATTCCGTGTTGTTTTTTCTTATCCCTTTGTTTAATGATTGCACAAATTCCATGAGTTCGTGCTCCTCGAGCCTCATTGAATGGGGTGTAGGGGTGCAGCAGCTTTCGTTGTTCATGGAACCATGATCCAGGCACACTATGGTGAAAGTCTGACTTTCCCTGTTTTGTCAATTTTGTTCTTCATTTGGTAAGTATCTGTCTGTTTAGATGCAGGAACGTAGTTTATGTTTTCAAATACCAGTTGGGACATTACCTGCGTCTCGATGTACTTTAATGGCGAAGATGAAGTAAGATATAATCTCAACTCTAACAGGAGAGACTCAATGTATACACTCATATAAAAAACTTAGGATTTCGTATCTTTTAGCATATATAAGGGCAGTAAAACGACATTTGAAAATTATCCCGAATGTGATTCTTTTGAACAAAAATTAAAAATTCATTTTAAGGAGAAATAACGATTATTTCTAACCTGAAAAATGAAAGAATGAATTTTGAAGAGTAATGATAAACGGAAAAATAAAGTGTCTAGGTTTGGGAATCGAACCCACAGTGTTCCGCTTACCGAGAAGATTCCATGTCCACTAGGCTACCCTGGACATATTTTTCCGTTCGTAATTCATTATTCGTTGTATAAAATTTCAACGAAAAATGAATTTTAAAAAAGTTAAGAAAATATTCTGAGGCTTCAAAATTAGTTAAATGTATAAGGCTTGAAATTAATATTATTGTAAATAAAATAAAATTCGCTGAGGGAATTAAAAAGAAACTCTTCCTTCCACAGCGAATTTTATTTATTTATAAGTTTACACCGTAGTGATTATAATATTAACAAATTAATATTATCATTATTCTTTTGTATCAAAATATTCAATTTTGTTCTTTATTTGGATGATAAACTTATTGATGATCATGGCTAATACATCTATTTTATTTTAATTTGTAATATTATTCCGAATTACACCTATCCCCCGATTTACACGGTACTTGTTTTACACGTTTTCACTTTTACACGGTTTTCCAAATAAGTTTTTTTTTATCGCACTATACTAAATGCTACTGTGATTGAACACATGCGCTGTGTACACATCTCACGAGGAATCCCGAGCTTATATGTGCTGACTACATATTTTAACCTGTCAATGCATTCTATTTTTATTTCTGTGTACACCTATCCCCCGATTTACACGTTTTTCTCAGGAAAGTATCTACCGTGTAAATCGGGGGATAGGTGTACTTTAAATATTTATTTAATTAGTTATATGAGAGATTTCAAATATAAAATAAAATTTACTATGTACATGAGACCCAGCAGTTAGAGCAAGAGGGGAGAACTGAGTTTTTCTACCTTCCATGTGGCGCCACTGTTTTCCCCGAACGGTCCATCCAGTCAAGTTAAAAGGGAACACCAGGAAACTCTGCCCTCCTGACAATATTTTGAATTCAAATTGATATTTTATATTTATTTATTCTATTAAACAGAATATATATTGTGAAAAATAGTACAAATGTGATATTGTACTGGGATAAGGTGCATAAATTAAGAAAAAGGCATCTCCTTATCGTGCAAATGAAAGTTGCTGATGGTTTGCGCCACCTATTGCGCCGATAGATGGCGCAAGCCATCAGCAACTTTCAGTTGCACGATAAAGAGATGCCTTTTTCTTAATTTATGCACCTTATCCCAGTTCAATATCACATTTGTACTATTTTTTCACATTGTGTAGCGTTATCACGCAATTCTGGCCTTAACTACCCGTTTCATGATTTTTCAGGATGTATTAATGACCAATTTTATTTTTTTGGTCGTGGAGGTACAGCTTGCACCACGCTGATGAGGGCCAACAGCCCGAAACGCGTCCGTGGTTAGCTTTTCTTGATTAATCAAGAATGGGTATTTGGCCAATTCTGGAATAATTAAAAATCAACGAGAATAGTTGATATTTATACTGATAGATGGCGCAAGCCATCAGCAACTCTCAGTTGCACGATAAGGAGATGACCTTTTCTTAGAATATATATTATAAACAGATTATGTACTATAAAAATCAGCATTTGCTTTTTGGTATGCTGTAAGATATCACAGCTCTCTTTGATGTGAGAAATAAATAAATTATTCTGGAGGCTACTTAAAGTAGAGTTATCTCATGTTGTTGTTGTCGTGTCCAATGAAGAGCCTCGGATGTCTCCATACATCTCTATCACAGCAGCCGCAATGTCCACTATCTTGGGTGTGTAAAGCTGCTGCTCTGGGTTCATGTCAATTCATTGGAAAACAGGTGCCGTTGCCACGTTAGTCACCTTGGAAACGAACCAGAATTTGGTCAAATATTCCCAGGGTCCAGTGGGACCCCAGAGAGATGTGGTCGTACTTCTTCCCCCATCCAGTTATCTAATTATTCACTTATATAAATTTGTAGGATGGTTGAAACACGTTCTGGAAAGATACAAGACATGTCTGAGGAGAGAATCAAGGCTGAAGAGTCTGCCAAACGACAATCTGACCCAACAATATGCTGGGTTGGAAACTATTGACATGATGGCACACATCAACAAAATCAAAACTAAATTCTATATCTTGATGAAATCCCATCCAGATTGGTCAAATATCGAGAAATTCTAAAAGGAACAAACAGAGTTTGATGGGTTTCAAACTAGGCCAAGCCATTAACCAGAGAAACACGCCATAAACATAAAACCAAAGGGTAAATGGAATAAAAGCTTTTAATTTTTATTGATAGATGGCGTCCCAAGTTAAGTTAGAGTTGAAAAGGATTTTATATTGATTTCTGTGGACTCTCCAAACTGGAAATATTATATCGTTCTAATTTGCATATTGTTTAGAAATATATATATTGAATGAAATGTATTTATACCATGAATAATATACCACATACGAAAATGTAAACTACTTACTTATTTATTAATATATGAGATAAATATAATTATATAATATAATTAATCAAATTAAAAATAAAAAAGGCATATCCTGACTAGGGGCACACGTGCTTTACAGATGGCAGAGCGCCATCTAGTGAAACAGAAATCAACTAAACATTGATTTAGCCTGTTCCCTGATATTTGGCTAACCTAATTTCTTTATAAATAAAGAAAACGACATCTATGAACGCGTTTCGCGCTGTTGGCGCTCCTCAGCGTGAATTAATAATTAAAAATATATAATATAATTTTTTTGTTTATCACTAGTACACGTAGTACAGGCCATCATAATCATGGTGGGTAGAAGTAAGCGACTGTTTTTACTGTAAGTGCACGACATGTCTACACGTGTGAAAAGCAGTTCGACTTTTGCACTTACAAATGTGCCAGAGCCCCGTTTGATTACTTGTACTCGCTGGTGGGGTTGGACTTTTGCAAGAATCGGGGGCCATTAGAGCATTTTTTTATTAGAAAAAAAGTGCCCAATGCGAGAATCGAACCCGGGTCGTAGCGGTCGAAAACCAACGGTTTATATATATAATATAATAAATTATAATATAAATATTTAACATAAAATTACATTTATAATAAGTATAATAATATTTTGAGATGTGAAATATATATCCCGTCAAAATAGACACACAATAAAACTAACCGTTATCTATCTCCGTAAACTAGTGGACTCAGGTCGAGGGCCATTAGCCTGAAAAAATGGTCTCCAGGAGGATGCCTCTCACTTCATCAAAGCTGGTGTTGTGGCTTTGTTAACGACCTGAGTCCACTAGTTTGCAGAGACGGTTAATAGATGACGCTTAGTTTTAGCGTCTATTTGGCGAGAGAGGCGACCTTTGTTTTATAGATCAATTTCCTCCCGGCTATATATTTGTTAAGATGTACTAGAGCGCCATCTGTTATCAAATTATAAAACTATTTTAGAGGCGTAATATTCTTTTTAAAATAAAACAATATTAATATTAATACAAAATTAAAATATTTGTATATATATGTTATGAATAATTTGTTTGTTGTTAGAGAAAGGGTTGATAAGACAAAGGATCGATAAGATAAAGGGTTGAAGGTGCAGTCGTGATAAGAAAAAGATAATTATTTACCGTCAAGTAGCTTTTATTTTCAATTACTTGAGGAAAGATTACACATTAGTTATTTTCACATTATATAGAATTTATAAAGTTAATCCTATATTAGTGATATAAAAAGATAGATATGTTAACTACGCATATTTACAACAAAACTGAAAGTCTTTCTTAAAACGATGATAACAAAAGTAAAATTATCAATTAATAAAATGAAATATATATTTTTTATATATAGAAATATTTGAGTTTTTAGATTATATAATATATATATACTTTGAATATATATATGTTATGAATATTCTGTGAAATGAATCTTTACTAGATTGTCCCGTTTTTCAAGACTATAGAATCGACAATAATTTAATAGTAACAGATCCAAGTACAGTGTACTCCGCTTATAACAAAGTCGGTTATAGCGAAATTCCGCATATAGCGAATGAAATTGTCTGCACGAAAGAAAAGGGCTTAAACCATTAAAAGAACTCTGGGTATTGCGAAGTCGGATATAAAGAATTTTCGCTTATAACGAAGTGATTTGCATGTATAAATTTTTATTTTATCCGTTTATAACGAAGTTTTCTCATTTACCATTATAATTGACTAATATACTATGCATAATATATATCAAATTACAACGTGTGAATGACACAAATTTAATGATACACAACAAATAAGTTAATAATATACAATTTTAAAATATGCAAACATATTATAAGTATTTTTTTTACATTATTTAAACAAAATTAAATTGTTTAATAAACGCTTATATTTTATTAACGTTTACCATGGCAGGAGAACGAAAACAAACAAGAAACTCACTATCTCTGTCAGTCAAGCTGCAAATCCTAAGAGAGATTGAAGTGGAGAAGAAGAAAAAGACAGATGTTGCCCAGAAACATAATATCCCACAGTCGTCGCTCAGCACCATAATAAAGAACTCTGAGAAGATCCACCAACAAGCTCTGCATGCGGGAGAAAGCAGTCGGAAACGAGCACGTGGATCTACATATGCTGATGTTGATGAGGCTCTGCTGCAGTGGTTCAAGCAGGCAAGAAGTGCAGCGCTTCCAGTTAATGGTCCATTGCTTTCCGAAAAGGCGAAGAGCCTGGCTCTTGAATTTGGATTAAAGGATTTTACTGGGAGTGGTGGATGGATCGAGCGTTGGAAGGCAAGGCATGGCATCAAGCTGCGCAACATTTGTGGAGAGCAAAAAGAAGAAGAAGAAACGGACCAAGTTGATGAAGAAGTAGACCCAATTGTCCACATTCCGCATCCAAAAGAGGTCTTGGAGAGCATTCAAACTCTGCGATTGTTTCTTCAATGTCAGGATGAGTCCAAGTCTCTTCATAGGCATCTGTCAGACTTGGACAACATCGAAAAGAGTGTTCAGCACTTGTTACTGACTTCTAAATGTCAAAAGAAAATCACAAAGTACTTCTCCAAAAACACCTGATGAGGTTGTTATTGATCTTTGTGTTGCTCTTTTGAGTTGAATAGTAAATAAAATTATTGGTACAAAACATTTTTTTTTCCAACTGCGGATATAACAAACTTCGGATATAACAAAGTGATTGTCATGGATAATGCGACTTCGTTATAAGCGGAGTACACTGTATTTTTATTTCCAATAAAGAAATGTATATAAATACAATACCTTTTGTAGATATATTTTAAATTATATAGCAACAAATATCTTTTAAGAAACTGATAATTTATATTATGCTTATTGTATATATTGCCAGACACTTCTTTCTTTTGTACACAGTTCTTTTTTCTCTCTTTCTCATTGTTAACATCATATGACTATTCTATTCACGGTCTAAAATTATTGTATATATATGTATAGACAAATGTAAAGGCATACATGTATGACAGCGCAAGTGTACTTAGGGGGACATAGCGCTTTGAATTGAAATAAAATAAATATATTATATATTGTTTTATGTTTACTAAAGATGTATTTAGTTAGATCAATATATACTTTATGATGTGATTATGAAGTAAAATTCTATAAAGTTGTTTATAATTAATTAAGTTCAATTTCGTCTCTTTAGAAACTTTGTTGTGTTCCAATGTATCTTTAACAGATTAACTCTAAGGCTTTGCAAAACCTCAGAGTAGCACTACAAATGGGTAATAAAATGGAAGCAGACGATGTTTACATTCTACCCAAGTAAATAGGCGTCTGCGCGTAGGTGTGAATTAATGTGTTTGATTAAACTTTCTTAATGCATATTTAATGAGGATTTCACCCAGAATTAGCCATCTCTCTCACTTCTATATCAAACATTTATTTGAGATATTTACCTTACATTTGTATGTGTTGAATTCTTAATGTTTAAATGTTTCTTTAATACATATAGATATATAATGAATGGTAAGAGTTGATAAACAACATTATACAGTCCCTGATTTAACACTTTGACTATATTAAAATTTATGGAATATTTTACTGCGGTAAAATATGAATAATTAATATGAATATAAATATAGTCTTCAGAATAGAAATCAAATAGGATAAATGGAAGAAAACATTTAAAATATCATCAAATTAACTAATATAATTTAACCTAACAGGGAACGTTTAATATACTAGTCGAGTGACACGGCTCTGTCTAGAAGATATGTGAAATTTACCAACAGTGTTAATATATTACAATTCAAAATACAATATATATTGTTGCATCATGGCTAATGAACCTATTTTATTTTAATTTATTATATTATTTTTCATATATATTAAATTCAAATTTCATCATCACACAGATTTATGTATTATAGAATCACCATTTGTATTTTGGTACATTGTGTGACTTCACTGCTCTCTTTGATGTGAGAAATAAATAAATAATTCTGGAGGCTACTTAAAGTAGAGTTATCTCCACTTATATAAATTTGTAGGATGGTTGAAACACGCTCTGGTAAGATACAAGACCCGGCACAGGAGAGAATCAAGGTTGAAGTGTCTGCCAAGCCGCAACCTGGTGCAACAATATATATATTATAAAAATAAAAATGATAAGATTTCTGTTGTATTTTGCAATTAGATTGATATATTGAATTATTATTATTTGTTGCTTGATTTTGGTATCCATCAGTATCATCAACCTGGTGCAACAATATATATATATATTATAAAAATAAAAATGATAAGATTTCTGTTGTATTTTGCAATTAGATTGATATATTGAATTATTATTATTTGTTGCTTGATTTTGGTATCCATGAGTATCAACAACCTGGTGCAACAATATATATATTATAAAAATAAAAATGATAAGATTTCTGTTGTATTTTGCAATTAGATTGATATATTGAATTATTATTATTTGTTGCTTGATTTTGGTATCCATGAGTATCATCAACCTGGTGCAACAATATATATATTATAAAAATAAAAATGATAAGATTTCTGTTGTATTTTGCAATTAGATTGATATATTGAATTATTATTATTCGTTGCTTGATTTTGGTATCCATGAGTATCATCAACCTGGTGCAACAATATATATATTATAAAAATAAAAATGATAAGATTTCTGTTGTATTTTGCAATTAGATTGATATATTGAATTATTATTATTTGTTGCTTGATTTTGGTATCCATGAGTATCATCAACCTGGTGCAACAATATATATATTATAAAAATAAAAATGATAAGATTTCTGTTGTATTTTGCAATTAGATTGATATATTGAATTATTATTATTTGTTGCTTGATTTTGGTATCCATGAGTATCATTATGATATTGTTCTGCAGTCGTGGGAATAATAAAATAGTTTTGATCAGATATTTCTTTATTTGAGCTAAGAAATATATATATATGTCATAATTTGTATAATTAATGCCCAAGAGATATATTTTATTTTCGCCATAATTATATTTCAAAATGTGAAAACAAATTCATCCATGTGTAAATCTGTACAAAATAAATCTGTGCGCGCGCGGGGGAAGGCCACGCCTCCGCCGCGTGCTCACGAGTGTCGAACAAGTTCTTTTTTGACGCGTATATGCACAACGGCCGCGCCCTTCCATTCGACCACGACAGCTACGACATATATATATAAAACATAATTTGGTAAAAGTACTGCCTGGCTTAAGGCGTAAGAATAAAAAAATGAAATACTTATTTACATAATGTACAAAAGTTTTGAGCCGGCCATCGGGATAGAGAAAATATCTTTATTTACGGGGCTGCTAACCAAAATAAATGATTTTTGAGCCCCAATGGCCGCGTAAAGCGGAATATATAAAACCACTATGACCAGGCTGGAGAGGCTAGGGACAGGATCTCCGTTAGGGAAGAGGCAGGTTAGGCCGGATTAGGTCCGCGGAGGTCAGGAGGCAGGAAGAAGGCGGGAGGACTAGAACTTTGCAGCTCTAGCTCTGGCAGTTGGGCAAGACATTGATCTTGCCTCGTGGTCGGCAGAGAGGCCCTTGGCTAAGCAGTTGGCGCACTTGACCCTGCGCGGGTTGGCAAGAGTTGGGCAGCTTCGGCCTTGAGGGCCATCGGGTTACAACAACAATGAGTTTTTATAGGGGAAGAGTGTCCTCTGGCGGTCGATTTATCAGAGTATTTGAATCTATGAAATTATAATTTTAAATAAAATAATATTTTAATATAACATATATATATGTTATATAAAGGTATTATTTTAAATGTTATTTTATTTAAAATATATTTCATAGATTCAAATATTCTGTTAAGTCGACCGCCAGAGGTCGCGCTTTCTGTTTATATAATCCGTTGTTGTTTCCCGATGGCCGGCTCAAACATTTTGTACATTATGTAAATAATCTTTTGTTTTCCTTGTTCTACTCGCCTAAAGACAGGCAGTAGTTTTATCAAATTATGTTTTCATATATATTTCTTAGCTCAAATAAATCTATTTCAAATCTTTACTATTTTTATTATTATAGTTTCAAGATTTTAACCACGACTGCATTGACATAGCATAATCCTCAAGATAATCAAAAATCAACAGAAATCCATTTTTTATATCATATATATATATATTAAATATAATATATTAATAAAACATTTTTTGTAAGAGTAAAAAGGTATATATATAGAAAAATAATTTGCATTCCAGAATCAATTTTTTTTTGTTCGTTTTGCAGACGAGGCGCTATCAATATTCGATCAGAAGAAAAAGATTACCTAGGTCATGTATTCCCTGCAGAAGATAGTTTCCAAAAGAACACACGTCATTTTTACTGAATCTATAGATTCAAAAACAATAGTAGCGGATAATTTCAAAATTCCAAAAGATTATTTTTTTGTTTTCTCAACTCACCTTTGAAGTCAGGAATTTTACGTTTTGTTTCAAATATTTGTTGAATAAAGTGTCTCTCTGAAATATGTTAGAAATAATAAATCATATATGTAATATTTTATGTCATATATATTTCTCTGAAAATACAAAGTATTATTATGCGCGCTACCTTTCTTTTAGAAAAAAATATATAGTTGAAACAATTTCTTATATTTAAGTATATATTGAAATAAAAAATTGTGTTACTACATACTTATAATTCTCAGCTATATATTTTCAATTAATTTATTTAATATATATATATATGAAAAAACAATAGAAAAAAAAAAGATAAGTGGGTCAGGTGTTGATATTAAAAATAAAGAAGGCATCTCCTGACCACGAGCACATGTGCTTTTTAGATGGCAGAGCGCCATCTAGTGGAGCAAAAATAAACTAAACGTTTATTTAGCTTGCTCCGTGATATTTGGCCAACCCAATTTCTTGATAAATCAAGAAAAGCCATCCACGAACGCGTTTCGCGCTGTTGGCGCTCGTCAGCGTGGAGAAGGCTGTAACCACTGCGACCAAAAATATTTTTTGGTCCCAATGGCTTCCCGAAAAATCAAATCGTGGATGGCTTTTCTTGATTTATCAAGAAATTGGGTTGGCCAAATATCACGGAGCAAGCTAAATAAACGTTTAGTTTATTTTTGCTCCACTAGATGGCGCTCTGCCATCTAAAAAGCACATGTGCTCGTGGTCAGGAGATGCCTTCTTTATTTTTAATATATATCTATATACAGTTAAACCTGTCTATAGCTCCCCCTCTTTATAGCACCTTATTTTGGTGAGTCGCAAGAGGGGGCGCTATAGACAGGTTTAACTGTATTAAATTTAAAAATTGTATTACTACATACTCATAATTCTCAGAGATATATATTTAATTTATTTATTAAAAAAAATACATATATATGAAAAAACAATAGAAAAAAATAAAAGATAAGTGGGTCAGGTGTTGATATTAAAAATAAAGAAGGCATCTCCTGACCACGATGGCGCTCTGCCATCTAAAAAGCACATGTGCTCGTGATCAGGAGATGCCTTCTTTATTTTTAATATATATTATGTTTTTTAATTATGTGTCATATATTTACGGGAGAATGATATTCATCGTAAAGATTGAGAGCAATGATATATGATGTACTAAAAGAGGAACCTCTCTCTTTGATTGTTAATCAACCTAGTAAAATACCTCACCAGTAATCATAAAGAATGAGCGACAACACCAGTGTTGGCAAATTCAGATAATAGCCCAATCTGTATACAGTGAATTTGGGTTATGGCTTTCATCAGTACAGGGGTGACCTCGATTTAAAAATTATGATTCAATTTTTATTTATACATTTGAAAAAGGCTAAATTCTTATTTAACATTTGATACATTGTTATTTTATATATATATATATCTTTTAAAACTAAAACATTTAATTATCAATCATTTCTCACTTATTTTTTATATTCTGGTTATCCCTAGTACACGTGGTACAGGCCATGATAATCATGGTGGGTAGAAGTAGGGGACTGCTTTTTACTGTAAGTACACCACATGTCTACACATGTGAAAAGCAGTTGTTTTTAAAATTTTCCAGAACCCCGTTTGGTTACTTGCACTCGCTAGTGGGGTTGGAGTCACTTATAGAATGAGACAATATAGTGGTTCTTTCATTTTTACATTAACTATCGCGTCTTAATGTCTTCATTCGTTACGTTAACTATGGTATGGTTGTGTTTCACAATTTTATCATGAATAAAAACATATGTATATGCTGAATTAATTCACACGCATCTGGGATGGATTGATTTGTGATGAATATAAATAACTAATGTGGTAACTAGTGTTGTTAGATACTGTCTACCAGATTTACTGAGGGATATTTGTTGTAACGGATACAGCTAGGAAACGTAAGCCATCATTACTGGAGATAGTCGGTGCTATCGCTAGTTCCTCCTGGAAATCTCGTTTCCTCCATAACCACATTGGAGTTCAGCTATAAACAGAAATATACTCCGTCAATATATACTCAGAATCATACAAACAATTCAATAAATGTGAATCTCATGGATATTAATTAAAGTCATGAAAACCCCATCCTACATATATGAAGATTACATTTCACATTTCAACTGACATTATAAACACCATTATAGATGGAATATTGTGTCTAGTAAAATGATGCAAGAATTTTGGAGATGAGTTTATTTTTCTTTTTATATGAAAAAACTTTTATTCTTGGAAAACCTTGACTTTATACCTTTATTGAAGAAGTTTAAAAGTGATAATGTTTGAGGTCAAATGAATCAATTTGATTGTGGAATAAACTGATAAAAAGGAAGCAATCTCTCGATATATTTTGAGAAAAAAATGTTTTTTTTTCTTTCACAGATCCAGGTAGGGTCTTTTTTTATATAAAGTGATAATGTGTTTCACTGACCATACCAGTTTTACTCAATTCCGATTCCTCCTGTGGTGCAAGTAACTATAAACAC
Source organism: Cordylochernes scorpioides (assembly GCA_030710605.1). NCBI lineage: Eukaryota > Metazoa > Arthropoda > Arachnida > Pseudoscorpiones > Chernetidae > Cordylochernes > Cordylochernes scorpioides. Next base: position 59,847,234 of record CP092882.1, read on the forward strand.
GACTGGTAAAACGTTGGTTTTTGATCGCTACGACCAAGGAACGAATCCCGCAATAGGCACTTTTTTTCTGAATTAAAAAGAAATGCTCTAATGATCCTCGATTCTTGCAAAAGTCCAACCCCACCAGCGAGTGTAAGTAATCAAACGGGGATCTATTATATTTTTATGTACAAAGGTCATACTGCTTTTCATATGTGTAGACATGTGGTAAACTTACAGTAAAAGCAGTTGCCAACTTCTACTCACCATGGTTATCATGGCCTGTACCAGTGTTGGGCATTAAAAAATTATTTTTCAATTAAATTGAAGTGCAATTAACAATTAATTAATTGTTAATTAGAAAAGTGTAATTAACAATTAATCAATTGTTAATCTTTAATAAATCATTTTAATTAATATTTGCCCAACACTGCCTGAGATAAAAAGTGTTTTTATTAAATACAACGCACCTTTACCATCGTCAGCTGCAGTTGAACGCCTTTTTTCTTTTGCGACAATGACAAATCTCCCAAAGAGTCACAAATTGTCGGACAGCATGTTCGAGAAGAGAGTGGTACTGAAATGCAGTGTTGGGCATTAAAAAATTATTTTTTCAATTAAATTGAAGTGCAATTAACAATTAATTAATTGTTAATTGTATGAATACAATTAACAATTAATTAATTGTTAATTGTAAAAATACAATTAACAATTGATTAATTGTTAATTGTGAAAATTACAATTAACAATTAATCAATTGTTAATCTTTAATAAATCATTTTAATTAATATTTGCTCAACACTGGCCTGTACCACGTGTATATATATGTAATTCTACTGTTCTAAAAGCTTATGTCCATAGTTTGCTCAAATACCATTTCTAAGATTCCACACTTCAGGGTGGAATATATAAGCAGAATAATCCAATACAGTATTAGAGCTCAAAGAAGCGATCTGGTAGATTATATTGACGAAACCGCTGGGAGGATTTACCACTGATGAGCAGTAAGGACAGTAGAAATTTAATATATTTGAGAAACGAAACATTCGCGTCTTAACGTTTTCATTCTTATATATATACTAGCCGAGTGGCCCGGGCAACGCCCGGGTTTTACCCGACTGGACCCGGCTCGCCTGTGTAGTGTTCGAGCGAGGTTTACTCATGAATGAATAGAGGCCCCAACTGTTTGTAAACTCAATGTAATGAATTTTCTTTCAGCAAAATGGAGATAAATTGCAAACAGCAATATCGAAAATGCTTGTGAAAAAATCTGAAATATAGGATCCATTTCACAAACACATCTAATGAATAGAGTGCTGTTTGGAGGAGTGGTCTAAACTGTTAATTTTTAAAAACCATGACCCGGGATCATTGAATGCAGATTTAGACACTTTGTTCTGAAAAAAAAAATTGCCCCAATGGCTCCTGATTCTTGAAAAAGTCCAACCCCTCCAGTGAGTGCAAGTAACCAAACAGGGCTTTTATTCTTAAAAATTAAAAAAAAATCTAATGATTAGTTTGAATAAAGGAAAATGGTCGGCACAACCTGAAAATTTCACTTTGTCCACTTCACTCTCGGCTGTCCAAGAACAAACAGCCAGAGCAAACATTTTAAAGGGCACCTAATCCGGCACTTACATTTCTAAATAGTTAATTTGCATAATTTTCTAATAGTCAAGGGCAATTTTAAAAATACCAAAAAAGCAAGACCAAATAAAAAAAAATATATATATGTGTGATGTTTCAGTAACAGCATTGTTGCCATATAAAGACAAAATTACTGAATGTATTCAGTACCTTTGTCTGAAGATAGCCAAAATGTAACTGAAACCACACATAATGTAATTATTTGTATTCGGTCTTGCTTCCTTTTTTTTTTGTAATTATCCCTAGTACGCGTGGTACAGGCCATGATAACCATGGTGGGTAGGTAGCGACTGCTTTTACTGTAAGCGCACCACATGTCTACAAATGTGATACATTGCTACCAGCTAAATGCATTTTCACTATGGTGTGATTTCCACATGATGGATCTGTAGACACATTATAATCTCTCCAGAGCTTAAGGTAGCAAACAGTACTTTCACATTATATAAATATCAATGCCAAAAGCCAGAGTTATGATAGCTGTTGCAGTGTAATGTAGACCTGCAGGATGGGAAAAAGCAATATTATTTCCGGCTTTAATTTTAAAAGTATTATGAAACGTTAAAGATAGAATCTTAACTTTTGAAGAATGAAAAAATGCTAACTTGATGTGTATTAATTTAGTCTAAAAACAAACAGCATGTAAAAGTAAGCACCAATCGAAAGCATTTATTAGCTCAAACAGTGCTGCCCCCAGTGGTAAAAGCTTGGAGCTAACGCTTCACGGGTTGGTAAAGTTTATGTTAATAATACATTAACTTAACAATATTCCATGTCTTGCTAACACAAATTTTAAAAATAACATGCATAAAAATAAAGCAATTCTTAAAATCATAAATGAAGCATCATTAAATTAAATGGGAGAGAAATGGTGTTCCAAAATTTTTTTTGTTGTAAAACTTTGACCTTTATATTTTTACAAATTCTTAAAGTATATAACCCAAACCAAATTGTCTATAAAATTCTGCAAACAAATATAATATTATAGAGGCATGAAAATACCAATGGTGTAAAAATCAAAACAGCAAAGTTATCCTGATAAATGCAATGAGCTATGATAAGGTGTGTTGCAGGCTAACAAAAACCTTAATTGAACCAGAAATGTTGATACCATAAAAAAAATAAAAAACAATTTTCAAGAATAGAGTTATGTAAATGAATTAAATGTGAAAAAATTAAAATAAAATAAAGTAAAAAAAAGCTTTATTGATGAAACTACAGTAGAGCAATAATGATAACAAATTATTCATAAATTATGTAGTTACAAAAGTCAAGCTTCCCAAAATCATTATTCGAAGAAATCTCTTTCAAAATTGTCAAAATCTATATCAAAGCCCCCTGATAAACAATTTTGCGTGTCTTGCTAAAAGTAGAACTAAAGACAAATAAATTTTTAGGGCTGGAAACACGGGAGCATGCTACATAGAGTTGCCCATGCGAGAAACAGGGAGACTCAAGATGCACACCAACTACTTGCAATGTTTGACCCTGAAGCATGCTGAACCCTAGAGCTATTGGAACGCTGAGAAAGTTTGCTTCTCCTATGGCTTGGCATACCTACAAACACAAAGCATTAGTAAAAATAAAAATAAGGATAACTGAAAAATGTAAAACATAAAGGACTGAGATTGAAAAAAAAATTCAAAAATAGTGTATTAAAATAAGCGCGACTCATGACTAAGGCCAAAATAAAAAAAAGCATAGAAATATTCTGAAAGGAGGGGAAAAATGCATAAAACTCAGCGAAAACGTAAAACAACTGATTAAAAAAAATCAAATGGAAGAAGACGTAAAAAAAAAATACAATTAGCTGAAAAAATATGCACAACAAATATGAGTAGAACATACATAGATATATATGAGCAGCTACATATTATGAAGCAGATAAATCTAAATCAGTGATTCTCAACCAATGTGCCGCGGTAATTTTGTGTGCCGCGAAATTCTAAAAATGTGTCGCTGAATTTTAGGCATATGATTATGTTCACGTTTGTAATGGTTTTTCTTTTTTTCTTTTTCATTTTTTTACTTTTTAAAATAACGAAATTAGCAAATTGAATGTTAGAGATGTATATTACTTAGATTTTGCATAGAAATATTGATACATAATTTGAATTTTCTTGCATTCAAGTTAGCAAAAGTGTGCCGCGAAATTCTAAAATTGTGCCGCCAAATTTTCAAATCTTTAAAATAATGCCGCAACAAAAAAAAGGTTGAGAATCACTGATCTAAATACTACCTAAACAAATGACAGCAAAACAAAAAAAAAGACAATGGAAGAAGGCCTAAAAAAAAAGTCTAATTTGGTTGAAAAAACTGCCCAATAAATTGAGCCTATATAGATATATGGACCCGGCTTCGCCCGGGTATTGTTCGAGTGGGGTTTACTCTTGAATGAATAGAGCCCCCAACTGTTTTTAAAACTTTAAGTAAAGAATTTTCTTTCAGCACAATGGAGATAAACTGCAAATATCAAAATTAAAAATTCTGGTAAAAATAATCTGAAATATAAGATCAATTTCACAAACACATCTAATGTATAGAGTGCTTTTTTGGAGGAGTGGTCTAAACTGTTGATTTTTAAAAACCACGACCCGGGATCATCGAATCCAGTTTTGGGGAATTTGTTCTGAAAAAAAAAAAATTGCCCCAATGGCCCCTGATTCTTGAAAAAGTCAAACCCCTCCAGTGAGTGCAAGTAACCAAACTTGGCTTTGGTATCTAAAAAATGAAAAAAAAAATCAAAGGATTAGTGTGAATTAAGGGAAATGGGCCTCGCAACCTGAAAATTTCACTTTCTCCACTTCACTCTCGGCAGTTCAAGAAGAAACAGCCAGATTAAACATTTTTAAGGGCACCTAATCCGGCATGTACATCTATAGTTAAACAACTTTTAAAAATGTAATATATCTGCAATACTGAAATACCCAGACTTGGATTTTTTTTTATTAGTTTATTGTTGGCAGTTTTAGGAAAATGTGGGAAATTAGATATTATTACAAAAGAATGTACTTTTTAAAATGGCATAAAATAATTAGGAAATTTGCATCATTTTCAAATAGTCAAGGGCAATGTTAAAAATATCAAAAAAGCAAGACCAAATAAAAAATAAACGAATTATGTGTGATGTTTCAATAACAGCATTGTCACCTTATAAAGACAAAATTACTGAATGTATTCAGTACTTTTGTCTGAAGATGGTAACAATGCTGTTTCTGAAACCACACATAATTTATTTATTTGGATCTGGTCTTGCTTCCTTGTGATTTTTATCTATATTTCAAAATATACCTCAATTCTTTTTTACCTAAAAAGCTTTACATATATATTGCCAAGACCATAAATAAAGGTAAAATGTCAAATGAGTTATTAATTAACCCTATATGGGTCAGGATATATATCTAAATGCATTCATATAAAAATATGGTTGAACCATATAAATATATATAAATGCTATTAGAGCATAAACATATTACATGGAACAAACATATAGTAAAATATATGTAGCAAGTTATATTGTAAAACATACTTTTTTCAATAAATATACTTTTTACAACTTTAATAAATGCTATTAGAGCATAAACATATTACATGGAACAAACATATAGTAAAATATATGTAGCAAGTTATATTGTAAAACATACTTTTTACAACTTTAATAAAATTTATACGCACTCTAAATATAAGAAAGAAAAAAAATAGAATACTGTTCTAAAAATAATATACCTTATGAGATAAAATACTACACTTATCGTTAAAGATGTAGATCGTTATATTTACACTAATTAAAATTAAACGAAGCAAAATATATGAATAAGCTGCGAAATAAATAATAATTCCAATTAATTTAAATTGAAAAAATATTACTAAATGATTAAATAAAATCTACCTTCTAAAAAGGAAAAGAAAGTTTTTCGAAATGCAATTTTTGTGCTTTTAGCCTAAATGTTAAACCAAAACCTCAACTCCCTACGTGCGAAATTTCACAATACAGTTTTAATTAACCCAGGTTCCGGGGGCGTATTTATTTGATAATGATCGATTAAAATTATTTTAAAAGAGTTTAAATATATAAAAATAATCTTACCTTTTAAAGACACACATTAATCGGGTAAAATTACAAAACAACAACGTGTAAAATTATTAACCAATCAGATTCATTTATCGTCGCGACCAGTGCGCCGCCAAGCGGTAAAAGGCTTGAACTAAGGAATTTTGGTTTAACATTTTTTAAAAATAGCACATTAAACCTTTTCGTTTTTTGAATAGCCTATATGTTAAACGAAATCTTCAGCTACCTACATGCGAAATTCCATAATGATTGAGTCAGTAGATTTTGCGTGATGCGATAACAAACATCGATTTCGCATTTCATTTTTATAGATATAAAAGGAAGGATAATACCGTTAAAACATTTCAAAATTTATATAATTTTATATTTAGTTTAAACTTGTGAGGTTTGTTTTTGATATATGTAATAAATAGGTAGTAAAGCATATTAAAATATACATTTATCAGCGTCATAATCAATTCTTTCTTAATCAATTCTGTCACCGTTTGCTTTTGTGAATGGAATAAATACTCAAATATGGCCATTTTTTATAACCATCGGTTGTTCAGTGGGCGAATGCTCGCCTGCCACGCGGGCGGCCCGGGTTCGATTCCCGGCGGATGCATTTTTTTTTTTACAATTTTTAAAATTCATTTATATATTTTACAAGAATGACATCCACGGTGCCAATTTATAATTGTAACGAATAGTATTTGAATAAAAGCATTTAATCGGGTAAAACCCGGGCGTTGCCCGGGTCATTCGGCTAGTAATAATATAAAGGGGAAAAAAGTAACACTAGCAACTAAATAACAAATTATATATTTTTTGAAATTTTCTTAACGGTATTATTCGATACAGAATTAGCTTGCTGTTCTGACTCAAAGTTAAATTCAAAATCTACATTTCTTAATATTTTACTTTTCTCTATTTTCCAAAAATAGTTCACTATTAATATATATGCAATGTACTAGGAATAATTAAAAAAACGACAAACTCGTAAGAACCATTATTCGAACTGGTTCAATTGGTGTGAAGATGTGAACAACCTCTCCCCATCATGCCATGTACAATGTGAATCTTTCAGAAATAACTTACAATGACGTAACAACGCCTCTAAAGGTGCAGTCCTCATGTGACACTCCTCTCAAATCGATTTCTCTGTGGGGAAGCAACAAACTAAAACAACAACCGTAAAGCTAAGTTTGATAGTGCCATTTCTTTTCTGCCATTAGAGTCTCTTCCAGAAAAATAAAACTTCTCGTCCAGGAACTGGTTTATTGGAGTTTAACATGAATGTTAGCTGCTCTAGTTTCTCTCTGTCTCCAGTTGCTTCTGATAATTATTGCTTCTAATGACAGCGTCTGTTTGATTGGATAGTCTCTTGGAGGGTTTGTCCTTCTTCAACCAATATGTAACATGTGTGTATGTAACATTATTTTTGATATTAATACTATTTTAGACATGTATGATTTTTAAAATTAAACAATTCCTTATTATAGACTGTTTGATTGGATAGTGTCTTGAAATTTGGAGGGTTTGTTCTTCTTCAACCAATATGTAACAATAATGTATGTAACATTATTCAATATGGAAACTATTATAGATGTGTAGGATTCTTAAAAAAAAAAAACAATTCCTACTGTTATTACTGCAATGGAAAAATTTATGGGAGGACCTTACTGTAGAAATTGTTTAATTTTTAAAAGAATCAAACACATCTATATTATGTTCAAATCTAAAAGCTTGAGGAATGAGTTTCTTTTGCAAATAAATGCAAAAGAAACTCATCCCTCAAGCTTTCAGATTTGAACATTCTATTAAGGGATTAGCCTATTAGGAAGAATAATAATAATAAACATCTATATTAGTTTCGAATTCTCATACCAGATAGCGCGCTAATGTATCATTAAAACAATTATCTAATCCCCTTACTGCAATGATAAACTAATTGGAGGTTTCACCACTAATGAGCCCTCTTATTAATTGATCTTTGCATTAAGAGATAGAGAGAACAGTAGAAATTTGTTTGGTTTTAAAAAGAATCATGCGGGTCTATAATAGTTTCAATTTGTATAACAGATGGCGTGCTATTGCATCATAACAATTATTATACCAAATAGTCAGCAACTATTCAAGTCAACATTGTTGAGATGATTGATGACTGTCACAACCTTTCAAAGTTAGTATTAATATGAACACTTATTACACACCTGATTCCAGTACAATCTTAAAGTATTCTATATACAGTTACGAGCGTCATCATCTCTGTCACCGTTTGCTTTTTTTTTTTTTTTGGAATGGCGCTCTCCTATTGGTTGGCTACGATCACGTGGCTACGATGGCGCCGCCACTACGCGAGACACTTTGTTTTTGACTTTGCCCCCCCCCCCCCACTCGCTTTTTGGTTGTTGTGACTATTGTGTTGGAGCGGGTCGCTCCTTAAATAAATGCATATATTAGTTAATAACTAAATGGAATCCTCTCTTTCTTTTTCCTAGTAAGAGACGCCTACGGAAGCCAACAGTACATAGACAGATAAAGCACATAGGCTATAGTTATTAACTAACATATGCATTTATTTAAGGCGCCAATTGCCCGGGTCATTCGGCTAGTGAATAATAAACAAAACTGTTTCCGAGGACGATTTTTTGTTTTATTTTAAATTCTTCTCAAGCTTTTGGGTATGGCAAACCCTTCTCTCTACCGGAGTATATGAAGAAATATATATTAAAACTAGAGATGGCGCGCCTTTACATCATAACATTTTTATAACAACTTTTAAACAACTATATGGTTTATACTATCTACATAGTCATCATTGTTGAGTGATTTGCTGAATATCACAACCTTTCAAAGTTAGGATTGATATTTACAACATGTGATTCTAATATAAGGTATAAATAATAAACAAAACTGTTTCCGATGTTGATTTTCTTGTCTTATTTTAAATTATTCTCAATCTTTCGGGTATGAAAAACTCTTTGCTATAGGTGTATATGATTAAACAAATATTAAAGCAAGAGATGGCGCGCTATTATATCATAAAACTATTTATAACAACTTTTAAACAACTATATAGCCTATAAATAACTATATAGTCATCATTGTTAAGTGATTTGTTGAATATCACAACTTTTTAAAGTTAGAATTGATATCTATATACCTATTCTACCCCTGATTCTAATATAAACTTAAGGTATAGGATAAATAATTTAAAAACGGCTTCTGAGGGTGTGTTTCTTGATTGATATTATTTTATTCTCAATCTTTCGGGTATGACAAACTCCTTGCTATAGGAGTATATGATTAAACAAATCTTAAAACAGGAGATGGCGCGCTATTGTATCATAAAACTATTTATAACAACTTTTAAGCAACTTTATGGTTTATAAATAACTGTATAGTCTTCATTGTTAAGTGAATTGTTGAATGTCACAACCTTTTAAAGTTAGAATTGATATATACACTTTCTCTCTTCATCTGATTCTAATACAACCTTAAGGTATTAATAATATACAGTTATCATCGTCATGCGTACTTAATTCTGTCACCGTTTGCTTTTGGTTCAGTGGTAGGATGCTCGCCTGCCACGCGGGCGCCCCCGGGTTCGATTCCCGGCCGATGCATTTTTTTTTTTTTACAATTTTTAAAACTCATTTATATATTATAGTGGCGGGCGCGATTCCCGGGTTCGATTCCCGGCCGATGCATTTTTTTTTTTTTACAATTTTTGAAACTCATTTATATATTATACAAGAATGACATCCACGGCGACAATTTATAATTGTAACGAATAGTATTTGAATAAAAGCATTTAATCGGGTAAACCCCGGGCGTTGCCCGGGTCATTCGGCTAGTAAATTATAAACAAAACTGTTTCCGAGGGTGAGTTTCTTAATTTATTTTATATTATCAAGCTTTCAGTTATGACAAACTCCTTGCTATAGGCGCATATGATTAAATGAATATATTTATATCAACTTTTAAGCAACTATATTGCCTATAATTAACTAACTATATAGTGTTCATTGTTGAGCGGATTGTTGAATATCACAACCATTCAATGTTATTATTGATGTTTACACACCTATTATACAAGTAATTATGATATACACTTATGATATACTTATGATATACACATATAATAAACAAACGGATTCCAAGAGTGAGATTCTTGATTGATATTATATTCTTCTAAAGCTTTCGGGTATCACAAACCCTTTTCTATAGGAATATATGATTAAATAAATCTTAAAACAATGAATGGCGCACTATTGTATCATAACATTATTTATAACAACTTTAAAACAACTATATAGTCTATAAATAACAACATAGTCATCATTCGTGAAGATAAAGGCTGCCTGGCCGATATTCATATTTCTATGAAAAATAGACATTAGGCCAGTTAAAGCTTTTCAATATTTTTTATTTGCTTCTCCTGACGAAGACAAAAGATTTTTGTCGAAACGTTGAGAAAATAAAAAAATTCTAATTGCCCGAAATGTTTAAAAAAAACGGCTTCAAAGGGTGAGTTTCTTGATTAATTTTATATTCTTATTCTTCTCAAGATTTGGGTATCACAAACCCTTTTAGTCTTTAACTCTAGTTAAAGTCTATGATTTATTTTATCATATACTCTTTTACTAGAGTCTGTTAAACCCGAAAGCTTGAGGTGAATATAAAATAAAACTAAAGCCGTTTTAAGTCAAAAGACAATCCATCAAATAGGTTTATATAAAAGAGCGTACCTGGATCTGTAAAGAAAAAAAAATTGTAGATCATATGAAAACAAATTTGTCATTGGTCAAAAATAATTATTGATAATAATACATTAAAAAATATATTATAATAATAAAATAAAAATATTATGAATATTAAAGGCTTTTTTGAAATTAGCAATGCAGTATTTTATATAATGTTTTTGAAACGAAATGTAAGGGGAAAAAAAAGAAACAAATGAATTTGACTGCGATTATTAGAAATAAAAATTAAGTTAAAAGAGACACATAAGGTTCAGGGATTTCTTCATATCTATTTACCCTAGCTGGGTCTTTCATTGATGCTATGGCCTCCAGGAACTTCCTCTGGTGTGAGTTCTGGATGCCCCTGTAAATAGTGGAAGTATTTCCCTTTTTTTCTTTACATATCCAGGTACGCCCTTTTATACCGTATAAACCTAAAGCCGTTTTGTTTATTATTTTTATGTAATTCAGAAGATTTTACTTTTATGAATGAACTTAAGGTTCAATATATTATATAGCGTTTCTGGAGTGTTGATGCATTGTCGAACCAAGTAGTACATACGAGGTACATACATAGGTATATAGAATATTCAGAGATAGATAGATTGAAACAATGTGTGTTGTATAAACCTTCCTTTATCCGAATTCGATAAAGGAAATTTATCTTCTATTTGTCTATCCAAACAAATATTTTCTTATCGTAAATATGCAATAAAGTATAGAAAATAAAGCGTCGCAGGACTTTTTCAAATTTGAAAACAATACAAACAATAAATAAAGATACAAGGTAAAACCTGATATTATTGCAACAAAATGAAAATGTTGAACTAAAGAAGAATATTGATAGAATACTATTTGGACTGGTTTGTAGGTAAATCTCTAATAAAAGTTCTCTATCAAATTCTTCTATATGATGTATTCATTTCCCCGAGTTCTTGACAGCTCTGTGACTTGTTAAAGGTAAGAGACATGAAGAAATAATTATATTAACTATGATTATTGTTGTAAAATGTTAATCATATATAGATAATTAATCCTTTTGAAGTCCATGATACTCATTTAAAACTGAATTATAATGGAAATTTGAGGTCAAGCTTCTTATTCTGTAAGTTCGTACCTTTTTTGAGCATGATCCTTGTTTGCCTTAGCTATAAGGTGAAGCTTAATTACAATGCTGTGAGTCCTATAATATATTATTACTATAAACTAAAACAGTTTAGTCAGTGGAAGGATGGTCTAAACCGAGGGTTTTCGACCGCTACGACCCGGGATCGAATCCCACATTGGGCACTTTTTATTAGCTAAAATATTGCTTCGTTGGCCCCCGATTCTTTCAAAAGTCCAACCCCACCTGCGAGTGCAAGAAATCAAATGGTGCTCTGACATATTTGTAAGTGTAAAAGTCAAACAGCTTTTCACACGTATAGACATGTGGTACACTTACAGTTAAAGCAGTCGCTAACTACCCTCCATGATTATCATGGCCTGTACCACGTGTACTAGGGATAATAAAAAATAATAATATGGCAAAACTGGGTATAAATTTATCATCTATATTCAGGGAGATTTAGACTTGCATTCTGGTTTTCTAAAGTGTATTTACCCTAAAATACAGTTTAGTTTTAATATTAGACTATAAAAATAATTTATAAAAAGGCATCTCCTTATCGTGCAACTGAAAGTTGCCGATGGCTTGCGCCATCTATCGGAATAAATATCAACCATTCTCGTTGATTTTTAATTATTTCAAAATTGGTCAAATACCCATTCTTGATTAATCAAGAAAAGCTAACCGTTTCGGGCTGTTGGCCCTCATCGGTGTGGTGCAAGCTGTACCTCAACGACCAAAAAACTGGTCATTCAGGCATCCTGAAACGGGTAGTTGAGACCAGAATTGCGTGAGACCGCGACACAATGTGGAAAAATAGTACAAATGTGTTATTTACTATGTTATTTTTATAAATTATGCACCTTATCCCTGTACAAAATCACATTTGTACTATATTTTCATATATATATGTAATGAAAGATGAGAATTCCAGTAGCTTTTGTAGATATCCTGTCGACTTAAATGTGATGATGAGTTGCTGTCGACTTATCTGTGATGAAATATATAAGTTAAAGTTTGGTTGTTGTCAACTTGTAGTATCCTGTCGACTAATGTAATAAGTTGTTGAGTTTGATGTCGACTACTGTAATGTTGAAGTCCTGGTAGCTCTTGTTGTACTGTGTTGACCAAGAGGAACAGTCAGGATGTAGAGTTTTCCAGTACCTCTCTGCACCTTGGAAGACCTTTAAAAGTTCTCACAAAATACAGGCAGTCGTGGTCGAGGCAGAGTGGAAAAGCTTAGGGATATCCACACAAAAAACGAAGACACAGTTGCACTAAGAAAGTCCCGTAACAGATAAAAGTTGAGCTAAGGAGCGAAAAGATGGAGATAGACGAGTTCTTCCTAACTACATGTTGGATGAGATCGACATAACATACGACCGACGCGGCTTGCACTAAGGGTGAACTAAACTAAACTGACTGAACTGAACTGAGCTGTCAAGAGACTGTAAGGTGATGATTTATAGGTTAAAGACGGGGCGACCTTATGTGACAGGGGCGTTTGAGAAAGGGCGCCTTTACCTGTCCAGGTGTGAGAGGGGTCTCTGCATTCCACCACATGTGACAGTGTGGGTGGCCTGTCGTGGGAACTGTGAATCTACCTGATTTATGACTCCCATCTTTAGACTCTGTTGTTTTGGCAATACTATATGTTCGATCTCTGCCCTAGCTCAACTCTTAAATCTATTACAGATTTTATTTATTTATCCACTTTGTACAAATTACATTACATAGGGCGATGCGATGACACAGATTAATCATGCGCATAATTATTTATAGATGTGTCTCTATATACAACATGACAATCTTATTATAAGTTATATACACAGTATGGGGTTGTTGGTTTAAATTACCATATATACATAATTTTTTCTTCCACGTTGTACAATTTTAATGACGTCTGAGTATCTACAAATATACCAAGATTTACCATAAAGTCATTAAAGCTTCCAATTTAGGTATACTAGGGGTAAAAATATATTAAACATCTGGCAAAAGAGGTTTCCAGATATTCTGACTCAAATTGTCATCATTACGAGCT